>JAZAYU010000105.1:1661064-1868505 GCA_038501625.1 Corbicula japonica
ACCGCACAGAGAAAGAAAACCCGCTTAAACATGAACAATCTTAAAATCACAATAACTCATTATATAAACACTGTATCGAATCTAAATGCAAGTAAATAAAATATGTTTCACGAATTAAGATAAATCTTATAAAACAAAATGTTTTCTTTTTGAAAAAAAAAGACACGCGGAAATGAATTTTTATTTAAAAGGCTGTTTTGTTTCTTTGAAATTAAAACATTTTCAATTTCTGACCAATAAAATATAATTCGCGCAAAATTTAACTAAATATTATTTCAGCTTTTCGTTTCAGTAAATAGGTTTCCCGAGACGGGCTTGAATTTATAACAAAAATTACCATCAGGTTTCTTTTCAATATCTTATTTGTATACCTTGGTTATGTATCTCGCACCACGAACGTTTTATTCAAATCAAAAAAGATATTTTTTATAACTGTACCAATCGTCTTTAATTAAAAAAAACTCATACTTACCGACAAACCCAACAATATTATAAATCACAAATATCAGAATAATTTCTGTTTTCATTTCTTCTTTTAGTGATTGTATACGTATGTGAGAATTGAGTGTAACAAAATCTGCCGTCTGAAAAATGGTAACGTAAATTTATAATAACTATTTTAACTTCCTTTTCGGTTAATTTTTGGACAGCATGAAATGGTTTTTCCTCTTAAAGACCTGATAACGATTTGATGACCTATTCGTAGTATAGATATTGAACGAAATTTTTGTATTTGTTATTCAACGATATTACTTGAGAAATGTTAAGTATAAACTTGCTTGCATTTATCAGTGTTGATGTCAAGAGATCACACTCGTTCCAGTTAGGAAAAGTGATAAAAAGCCGCGATCTTTGTAACGGATATTTTGAACTTTAAACTTCAACAAAACAGATATCTACAACAACATAACAATCATGATGATATATGGTACTAACGTAATCTGCTGAAACCCCCATTTTATGTATGTAGTCGGTTTAGTCATGAAAGTCAATGATACCGTCAATGTTGTGATATGTTGGTTTCAGAATATTTCAGCATTAAGCTTTATATTAATATCTTTTCTACTTTGAACTCACCAGATACGAGTAGTGTTTGAAACACTTTGCAAACACACTGTATACTCGAATACCACTCTATTTTCCTGTTAAAATCTCTTGCTGAAACATCCTTTACGATGACGCTCAGCGGGGATCTTACTTAACAAAGTCAAACAACCGGTTATACACATTCCTTTCGATTTACAAGTGGATCATATAAGTTAGCCGACTGAAGGGTCAAATGCAAGAGTGACATGTCCATATTGGGGAATAATAACATTGACAATTCGTATTTGATATCAGTAATACTATTATCTCTTCTTTGTATATACTTGTTTCAATGTCAATAAATGTGACACAAATTCGGCCGTTCGAGAAAATGTATCGCTTACAATAACTTCACAAATGTTCCTTTTTCCAAAAATTTATAAGATTAAGGAAATAAGGCATTTGTTCCCGGTAGCTGTAAACTGTGAATTTTTGTGAGTTTTTCGATCACTGACTGGAACAGTAGTTTTGGGTCTGGTCTTTCTGGCCTTTCCTTGCCTTTTTTCAGATCGATAGTTAACTTGCAAAACAAATATTGAAGTAGCACAGGTTGCTCCTTGGGCATATCTTTTCCTATAACTATTCCATTTCAGGTATTTGCGAATGACGCTTGGCTCTGAATTTGGTGGACTGATAAAACTCGTATCAAAAGAAAATGCCAAAGAAAAAGAGATGTAATTATTATTATTTTTTTATTGTGTTTATATCTTTATCCTACGAGAAAAGTATTGCAGTCGAATAACACCTTTTTTCCGCGAAGAGAATGTTTTTCTTCTGCTCAACCTCAGTGGCAAATTGTTTTGCAACTGACCGTTTCAAGGCGGTATCCCATCGGGTTCTCTTTTTTGTTAATTGTTGTTATTAACCGGAATAAACCTTACAAATCTAGGGAGGTATGTAAACCTGTAGTTTACAAAAAGTAAAATATGCATATTAGGAATCGCCACACTCACGAAACACAGCTTATCACGCAGCGAAACAGAAGAGAGGAAGAGAGAGAGAGAGAGAGAGAGAGAGAGAGAGAGAGAGAGAGAGAGAGAGAGAGAGAGAGAGAGAGAGAGAGAGAGAGAGAGCATACTTGATATAACTTTGTCAATTCAAATAGGACGCCACAAACAACGAAACAGGAACCGTTGAGGACACCGCCTTGGAACGGTCAATGGCAAAACAAATTGCCACTGGGGGTTTAAACCAGGTTCTTCAATCTCACAATTGCCCCAACAGGTTCTGATATTAACAAACAAGTGCAAGTTGTCTTGGTAAAATGACTCCAACTCACCCATCAGCTCAACAATGTTGCATACAAAAGCATACAAACATATAAAACATAAGAAGCTAATAGCATTCCAAGTTATTTTTTCTTTTGGTAAAATAGAGGGAAGATACAAGTTTCATATAAAATAACACACCATACTCTTATCGCCCAGCGCTGAACATAAAAAGACTAGCCATTAAACATTTAAAAGGGAATTTAAAGCAACTCAACAACTCCGTGTTTATAACGTTTATTTCATAAATGACGGTCAACATTACTAGAAATCTCATACACACATCTTTTTGCATGTTCCCCCATCATTTTAGGATTTTCATTAACAAAGCAAATTGCTGTAGGCGTATACACAATAAGTCTTGCTAGTTCTTCAAAGGAACTGAGTGCCGATATATATTTTATTCAAGGAAAATAATTAAATTCAAAAGCACATTTTCTTATTTAGGGGTCAACAAAAGAATACATATTAATGACAAGATACGTAAGATAGATGCGGATATGAAAGAGAGAGAGAGAGAGAGAGAGAGAGAGAGAGAGAGAGAGAGAGAGGGGAGAGAGAGTAGTCAATTTTCGAGGAAGTATGGTTTATCATTTATTCATCCTTTAGTTTGAGTCAATGATGCGTTTGCTCAACAACTGTTTATCGTTTACAACAGCGTAAGGTGAAGGCGACATTATTATGTGTAGAGAATATCATCATTTTTGAAACATTAAATGGTTGAAGGTTATAAAACTGAGATTGGAAACCAGTCGCCATTTCAGCCAATCAGATGCTTGAGATTTGAGACTGGTTTCCATGCTCAGTTTTATAACATTGGGAAAAGACGTTGGATACATGATATTACAGTCAAATTATTGTAACCAGTTTCCAAGATCATAAAACTAAGTTTTGAGACCAGTCTCAAATCTCAAAAATCTGATTGGCTGAAATGGCGACTGGCGAGATTTGAGACTGGTCGCCATTTCAGACAATCAGGTGCTAGAGATTTGAGACTGATTTCCAGATTTAGTTTTATGATCTTGGGCACAGGAGAATTCTTAGTACCTACAATCAATTACATAATGAAACAAAACAATCAAAATATTTACATTTTATTACATGTGATGAAAGTGATTATTACAACATGGGTTCTTGTAAAAATGTGTAATTATAAAAATCTTAGTGATTAAGGTTCTTTATTTATGGTTGCCTATCTTCTATTTCACTAGTCAGCTTTCTTTACAAGTTTTGAATGTACATACAACTTTTTTTGAAAACAATATGAACCTCACAATGGAAAAATGTCTTCATCAGTTCTTGTGTTAAGGAGGGAAAGAAGTTTGTATTTCATTGGTATAATTTTGATACAATTGTTTACTGCTTTATATTCATATTTATTCCTGCAGATGCAAAATAAACAATAAATTTAGATGAACTTATGACAAGGAATCACATCAACTTGCCGAAGACACAATTTGCCTGAAATGCGGTTCATATTGATTTACAATACATAGCTTTCGTGATAAATAGTTATTTAAATTGTTATAAGTTTTAGAATTTAATTTTTCTCTCCATGTTAAAACACTTATATCCCATTTGCGACTAGCGCAGATCCAAGCAGCCTACACATACCTGTGCTCAAGATCATAAAACAAAATCTGGAGATCAGTCTCAAATCTCAAGCATCTGATTGGCTGAAATGGCGACTGTTCAGCCAATCAGATGCTTGAGATTTGAGACTGATCTCAAAACTTAGTTTTATGATCTTGGGTCCTGTAGTCTTTTCAGGATCTACATTGTTTACCTTTAGATAACTTGCGATGTTTCTCTCCACGAAGCGAACATTGTTGATCAAGACTAGACTGCAAGCATGTGCAGAACAGAAGAGAACAGAACTTCATTTTACACTAACCATTTGTACAAGAGTATACAATATATAATTGTTTGATATAATGGACACGTTATATGCAGGTATATTTAGCAAGTATGATGTAAGTTGTAGGTTATGATAATCTGCAACATTTAATACTGGTCAATTATCTTGACCACAGTAACAGCTAGCAGAATAATTGCGTTGATGTTGACTATGGATCCTTGATATACGCCACTGGCCCCACCTTTAAATATATTTTAAAAATATATAAGGAATAAAATACTTTAGAAGGTAAATATTTAAAAAATACACGAGCATAGTGTTGGCATAAACTATAATGATTTGACAACGTATCCGTAAATATTTCAGAATTGGTATATAGATTTTCAGCTTTTATAACCTTTTTTAACCTACACCTTAGTTACATAAATTCAAGACGCGTTGGCGTTCTTTAACCTTATTCTTCAAGACGAACTCATAGAACATCATCTGGGTTAACTTTAATATCGGTACTGTCACAATGCATTGTTTCATTAACATACGTGAAATTATAGTGTATTCATAAATTGTGTGTTGTTTAAAAACAGAAAGATTAAAAACAAAAGTGACATATACATATCAAGTGACATATACATATCAAAGAGTCACATTCAGAACACAAACCCTCCAACAGCCAATCAATAGAGAGAAAAGAAGAGCAGCATGCGTGTTAAATATGCTAATATCAAAAGACACCAACAACAATTAACTCCTCGAAACGTTCAGTGGCAACACATTTTCTCAATTGATTTTAAAACCAGGTTCTATAGTACACCAACCTTACTTTAAAGAAGTATGCCGTCATAGTGATATCATATTTAGCTAGACTGTAATAAAGATAAATAGAAAGTGGCCATATTAGCAGTTTTCTTCTGCTTTCTTTTTATTTACCTGCACAGACAGTATCTATTATCCCCTCAGTGACGCTATCTGCAATCATCTGAAGAGGTCCCAGAGTTGCACCCGATGAAGCATGTGATAACAAAAATTGTTCCAGTTGAATTTGGACAGAGGCTTTAAATCTGGACATATTTTATTCATGGTATTCGCCTGGCATTGCAACGCTTCTCGTCCATTCTTCCTGTAAACACAAGGGATATAATAAATCAAATATATGGAAATCATCAAGTACAAGTGTAGTTTTACAAGTTTTTGACTGTGTGCACTAAGCTATCACTGGTAACTCTTAGTAACACGGTGTTATTACAAAAGTAATCTAGTCTAGTTACCTTTAACACAGACAGTGGACACAAACTGATAACGTCACTCAAACATTAAGAATCATAAACGTGTAATCTATTGTTGATATTTGATGCTGTTTTAGAGTGCAACAACTGAAACGTTATTTTACTTTGTAGTTATTTTACTAAGCCGAGTAACTCTTCGGGTTCTCGGTTTTGTTAATTGTCTGTGGTGGCATAGTTTTCAAATTGATCATATTATATTATCATTATTATAACTGATGCTTACTGTTTCAGTTGTTTGGCTGAGTACGTAGGCTGATATGCGTATTTCACTTGTTCAGTAATATTATTCCTCCTGGTTATTATTTTTTTAAATATTAAAGATGTACATTTGTTTTTTAAACAGACCTTTGTACTTAACTTTGATTATATAAATAATTCTACCAATCAATTTTGCAGCCTGTGCTTTATGGACTATGACATGGACAGTATTTTACCGGAAAGGAGAGATGACATGCATAAACTGATAGAGCTGGTTGTCACAGATGATGACGAGTGGTGGGATTTATAGACTCTTTAAGGGCTTACTACACTCCTACCCAGCACGTGAATCGATGAAAGGAAAATCTAAATCTCAATAACGGCCGTTCAATGAAAACTTGCACAAGTGAGTGTTAATAATGTTTATACAACATACTCTTGTCAGTATCATTACTCTCACGTGGGAATTTAAAATTATATTTTGTATTAAATAGCATTTTAATGAATTTTTAGGTCTAACCTTTTTTCTTTACTTTTCTAACGTGTCTTACTGTATGCAAAATAAAGATACATTAGTAACATTCATTTGTGCAGAGTATCTTTGAACGACATTTTACCGTTATAGAGATTTTGATAATTTTCATTTTAATAAACGTGCTCGGGAGTTTAGTAAGCCCTTAACCCAATAATAAAATACATTCTAATTATATATTTTTTTGACAATTAAAGTGTAAAACTTACCTGCAATATAATTTCCTCGTTTCGCTTCTAATGCGTAACATAACTATTGCATTAATGTTGTCCTGATGTGCAGTAATGTTTGGTTGCATTTCCGGAACAACACGTGTCGGAACTTTGTCCATTTCATTAAAAAAGTCTGTGTATTTAGCAGCGCAAGTGGCGTAGTATCCCAGTCTAGTGGTGCTATTTGATCCAACCACTTCTCCTACACATTTGGGCATGTCCGGAAAATTCTGCGGTTCTGTTCATATATTAAAAGCAAACAATTATGAATAGAAAATAGAACAAGTTGGACTTTATGCACAACAAAATTTTGTCTGCACACACAATAAACCTAGCAGTTTTGTTGGTTGTATTTTTGGTATTTTGTATATTTTCTTACGAAATATTTTCAAACAGTTAAAGTGACAAAAGAAGAGATTATTAAGAATATCAAAGCAATCAAAACACAATTTCTTGCATAACAGAAAAAAAAACAACAAAACTTTTCAATCAGGGTTATCGGTACCACAAATTTAGGAAAATCTTTTGCAAGTTTTACACCGATATCCAGACAGGTGCAGTTTAAAATTACTATTGCAGTAACGTGTTTCACAGCCAGTTTGTTAAAGTTTTTGTGGAGATTTAATTTTTAAACTTATAGAAAATAAAAGGCAGTATTAATTTTCCATATTATTCGTAAACTACAACTGTAAATTCACCAAGAAACATTATCAACATGATATTCATTAGTGCGCTGCATGTCTGGTGGATAACCTTTTTACAGTTGATCGTTATTCTTACCTCTGTGTTTACGATGGTTGACGGCAGTGGCAAACAAATTTGTCACCTGGGGTTGTAAACCAGATTCTAGGGTGCACTTACCTCATACTTGCCCCAACAGGTTCTCGTATGAACAAATATGTAAAAGTTGTCTTGGTGAAATATTTCCAACTCACCCAACATCTAGCACACAAACATATAAAACATACGAATCTAATAGCTTTGCAAAGCCAAAGGGCGGGTTCTCAATGATCTTACCTAGACCAGAGCTCCTGGAGTAAAATCAGCAAGAACACGATGACAGGGATAAAAGAAACAAATCGAGCTTCTAGGTGCTTTTAAGAAAAGATTTCCCCATAAACCTTCATTAACTCTTAAACCCCTGCCACCGTCGCGCAACCAAAGACTAAGCATAATAAATCAACTGTAGAAGAGTTTATCACCAGGCATGCAGAGCGCTGTAAAATATCATGTTGGTAACCTTTCTTTTAAAATTTACAGATAAATTTTACGAATAACCGGGAGATATTAACATTGCCCTTTATCTTCTTAAGTTTTTAAATTCAATCTCCATAAAAACTGGCTGTGAAATACTTTGTTGCAATAGTGATTTTAAACTGCACCTGTATTTATGAATTAGATCTGGATATCGACGATAATACTTGCAAAATGTTTTCCTTAATTTGTGATATCGATAACCTTGTTTTAAAAGTTTTTCTGTAATGCAAAGATTACGTTCATTGAAATCATTAATATCGTCGCAAGCTCTTGAAAAGCGAACAAGCTGTGAAATATAAACCCCGTAAGATGTTGCACGGGGAACATCGCCGTCTTAAAACGGAAAATCTTAATATATAACAGTCTTTAAGATTAAACTTTAAACCACGATACATACATTGTCCAACGATAATGGATAAATTATTGTTAACCGTAAAACTTAAAGAACTTAAAAAGGATACGAACGGCGTTGATGAAAAAGATTTTTGGGTAAATAAAATAAATAAATGTATCGCGGACATAGAAAAACGATGTCTTGTATTTGAATCAGATAAGTATGTTTACACTTAGGTCAAAATTTACCAAAATGTACCAGTATGTTAAGTTATTCCCGCCGAGAATTGACCTTTAGAGTGTGACCACTACACCGCGAACCAGTTTAATGTGTTGGTGTTTAATTGGCAGTAATAATCACAATGCTATTAAACCCAAAATTATATTCCCAACGTATTAAGAATGCCCTACTGTATTCGTCTTTAGTAAAAATAACTATTATACGCATTGGTTTATTTATATTTAATCGGTAAAAAAAAGTCAAAGCCGATCAAAAGTTTTGACGGCTGTCTCGGATGTTATCCCGAATTCTTCTCATTTTGCACTAATGACATAGATGGCATCACGAAGTTCTATAATCTACAGTGCAAAAACAAACTTTTTGATTTCAGAAACCAACGTGCTAAATTAAGAACTACAACCCATGTTGGATCTCTTCAGGTGTTTCCTGTAATACTTTATCTTCCTTTTCCGATTATTTGTAAGATTACAAGAAAATGACTTTTATATTTTACCTCGGGCTTCACCATTAGATAACGAACAAGGACATTTATTGAAACGAGTTAAACTAGTTACTGATAAAATAATGCAATTTAGCAGCTCTAAACCTCCATGTATTTTGGAACATACATAGCCATAGTGTGGACTTAAAAAAAGAAAAAAAAGAGTTATTTTGAGACAACAGACGTCTATTGAAAGGAACATTACAACAACAACAACACGAACATACATACGTTAACGCACCACAGAAACCTAAATTTCCAACAGAAAACATCCGGATATCAAATGTATGACATTTTACCATTTATGCCTATCTAAAAATATAGGCATGTAGGGTGGAACGTCGTATATGTGGTGTCTAGATGTTTTCTGATAAAAATTTAGGTTGCTGTGCTCGTATACGCCTTTCCAATAATTCGATGAATTTATTTTGTTACCTCCCCTGATCAGTCATGTGACTGCTTTACAGGAAAAATGATTGCTCGCTGTAATAACGTAATACGGAATATGTACCTAGAACTTTCTTTTTTATCATAAACCTCTTTTTTCTTAAATATATTTTCTCTTTGAATTAGTAATAATAGATCAGCGTCATGATATTTTTGTAAATAATTTATAAAACAATCATGTTTCTAACTAAAAGTGTCAATTCATTATTCCTCGCATTAAACACTAAACGACTTGAACTAACAGACAGTCGCAGTGTTCTCTTCACGGCTTAATTGAGTCTCGTTTCCGGATTAGCGTGTCTATTCAACTACTGACATCATGTTGTGATTTAGTCGGCGGCGATTGATTTTGAAGGCGGCATGCCATAAACATGTCAAACTGTCTCGCACACGGGGTCATCTGTCAATTACTTAAAGGGGCAGATATCATGGACCAATAGAGATCGTGTAATTTCTATTTGCAAGGTATCTACACCTCCCAATTCTTAAGTATTTCGGAGTCCTTTAACTACTGGATGTGCCAGCAAATGTATTTGATTTAGCACTTAAATGGATTCTTAATCAAGATTACGACACGTTATAGAAACAACAGCCGTCAATAAGAAACAAATCTTGTCAAAACATTTTATATATGTTTAATTAAGAGTTTGGGCTTTTATGCCAAAATTACAATCTGTCAAACCTAAGAAATCTAAATTGGATATGCAACCATATTGTGATATAAATATTCCCATCTTTTTGGAAGCCGGCATCTAAATCCTTGGATTTTATTCTACGAATGATACTTCTACAACAAACAATCAGATTACCGATCCTGTTTTATTTCAAGACAGAATCAATCATATTTGCTTGTGAAGTATACGTAACGTTTTAAAATTCAAATTAATTATTCGTCGACCATAAACGCCTTAAATTTTTAGGACAATTCTATTGTTCAAATGTGTAAGTATCAACAAATTCAGATTGTATTTTTTTGTCTACAGATCATGTAACCAGATGTTGACATATCACGATTTCCGGATAATAGCGCATTACTAGCCTTAGCAATTTGCAACATTTACACCAGTAAAATATATTTTCAGCAGAAAAGATATTAAGAAGAAATTGTTGTACATAATTGATAAAATTAATGCTTATGTTTGTCCAAATTGCGTTTAATACTGCCTACTATCAACAAGAATGGTACATGTTCTTAAATCATTAAAAATCTAAATATTTAACAAATAGTAAACATAAAAAAGTCTGGCTAGAATAACAGACTATCAACTTATTTTTTCACCACCGGCGACGAACGCAGACCTGCAATATAGCGAAAAAGGTTAGCTTTTATGTGCTTAAGCCATTAGCCCTATCGTTCAGCTATCCTGCAGAGCCTCGTTTTGGATTGATTTTCGGTCGCGGGAAGTAACTCGTACAGGACTGCGAATCTGTTTATTGGAAAGGCGTATACACTAAATGCACATGCACCAACATTGATTTATATACGTACATTACACAACAATTTATATATAAAACATGTTTAAAAACATTATTAATAAACGTTGATTATTAAGCTCAGCTTTTTGTAAATGATGTTTCTTATATTTTAGTCTACAGGAAAATAACTTTAAAAGTCTGTCCAAATGCCGAACATGCCCCGGGGTGTAGCCAAATTTGCCCCGCATAGGTGCAAGTATGACCAGTTTGATCTTATTACTTCGAAAACAAATTACCATTTCTTTGAAAGAAAAACGTCATTTAAAGTTCAGGTGTTATAAAGCCCATGTAATTTTTTAACTATTTATAAAAATTTGTAGAGAGTTACATTATGAATTCATTAATAAATTGCAGGTGTTGCATAATGGGGCCGTACTAGCGCCGGTCTCCCCTATTTACGTTTACATGTATTGGATAAAGCATTCGAATAAAAAACTTAAAAAAATATTTAAAGTATACCTACAGTGTTTGAAATTCTTTATAAATTGTCGATAGATGCCGGATTTGGAAAAATGTCTTGACGCAGACTTTTTCAGTGTGTTTATATTTACAAAATACACGACGGCGTTGTTCAACTTCGTAGAGTCCAAACGGGAATTGGAAAAAAAATTCACCTGATATTTAATTTGGTGTGGAAATATTGAAAGATTGCAATATTAAAGGTCATTCAGACCACAGTGGTGTCGGAATCTAGACCTTGTAAAATAATGGCGTCATCAAGTTCGCGCAAAATATTTGTAAACTAATACCAAGCTTAGCATTAAAGTTGGCTAATATTTTTAATTATTCTACATCTAATAAATTCATCCAATTAGTGTCCTTTAATTGTACCACGTGACCGTGCAATATTCTCCCGTATTGGATCCAAAAAAGTCCGTATTTTTTCATATTGGGTGATTAAGGGCAAATGCACTTTACCATTGTTTTACAACGATAAAAGCCGTTGACCGTAAAAAGGATCCGAATGAAAAACTTAATAAAAATTGGACCGTACAATATGGAATATATATGGAATAGTCTTTAAACCCTTTAAAAGTCATGCTTCATTTATTAGATGTAGAATAAAAAGGTTATTAGACGTTTTACTCTACGATAAGGGATATAATTGGACTCGTACACAGCTTGAAAAGTCATATTGGACTCGCCTAACGGCTCGTCCAATATGACTTTTCAAGCTGTGTACTCGTCCAAATTAATATAATGTTATTAATCAAGTGAATTCATATTGGCTTTGTTATTGGGTCAAGGGTAGTCATATTGGCCCGAGGCCGAAGGCCTTCGGCCTCGGGGTAATATGACTGCCCGAGACCCAATAACAAGGCCAATATGAATTCACTTGATTAATGACACTTTTATTAATTAACACAATATTCATAGTTCTAGACTTGCTAATTTACCGGCCTGAAGAGATGAAGTGTCAACTCTGATTCTAATGTCTGGCATCTTCAATGAGTCTATGTACAGTAGTGACCTGGCTGATATAAGCTACCATGGAGATGCAGATATGAAGGTTGTTTTGTTTTGAATATAAAACAACCTGAACATTCCTACACACTGTGGCAGCCAACTCTCTTGTTCTTCCAGTCTAAATTTAGTTCATATCCAATCCAAAAATTTTTTTTTCTCGCACATTCCATCCACGAATTCCGCACGTAATACTCAATTTATCATGTCTGTAAGTTATCCAAACGAAGCTTTGATCCTTTTTGCAATTTTTTTTCTGAATATACTTGCTCAAATCAAGAGTAATCCCTTAAAAGTCACTGTTTTTTTAGTTTCAAGAATTCTTGCTGCAGACATCCGCATTGTTCTTGTACTGGTGAGTTAGATAAACTCAAAGATTTTCATTACACAGAAAGAAACCACCAAAAGCGGCAACATAGACTTATACTCTGCCGCTTTGATTAAATGCACCTCGTGTCCAAAGTCACACTATCTATTATCATTTTTATCCATAAAAATTCGACTTAGAAATTCCAAAATGGCGGCATTTTTGTTTTAAAAGGAAGTGATTCAATCCATATTGGACCAGTTCATTATCCAATCAGAATCATGCGATCTCATATTGGCTCAGTAAAACCCGTATTGGCCCAGGTTATCTCGTATTGGCCCAGTTGAGATTTCATATGAATTGAGTGCAACCCATGTAAGGTGGGCTGAATTGTACATATTGTGTCAATATTGTTTTAGCTAATTAATAAATTCCCGTATTGTACAGTTAAACGTCTAAATAACCTATAAGTATACAATGTTTGACATTCTTCATTAATTGTCGATAGTTGCCCGATTTGTAAAAATGTCTCGATACTGACTTTTTAAATGTGTTTATGTTTACAAAATACCGGACATCGTTGTTCACCTTGGATCTAAGTAGAGTCCAAATGTGAATTTGATAAAAACTTTTCACCTGATATTTAATTTGGTGTGGAAATATTGAAAAATTACAATTAAAGGTCATTCAGACAACAGTGGTGTCGGAATCTCCATTACCTTGCAAAATAATGGCGTCATCGAGTGCGTGCAAAATATTTGTAAACTAATACCAAACTTGTTGGAAAACATGCAAAGCACATTAAAGTTGGCTAATTGCACAAAACATACGTTAGTATTACAATTTCAAATGCATTTTTAATTTAGAGCCTGAAACTCGTGAAAATATTTTCGGTACAGGTGCGTATGATGTCCTCACTTCTCGTTCTTAATTTTGAAAACGCTTTTTAGTCTCAAACTATTAAACGCATTTAAAGTAATATATTCTGTACAGATCTTATGGTGGGCAATATGTTTAAGGCTTGCCTAGAATTATAAAAGACAATTGCTTATTTACCATTTGGTTCCAAACACGGTGTTATTTTGCGCGCGCGCGATGACATTGAATTATAAACCAAATTTAAAATGAGATGAGATTGACAAACTTTACTAAATAAACACGTACTTACCGACAAACCCAAGAACAATAAAACTCACATATATCAGAAGCATATATGTTTTCATCCCTGCTTTTTCTGAGTGTATACGTCTGTGAGAGAAGAGGGTTACAGCAATTTGCCGTCTGAAAAACTTTAACGTAAATTTATAATATATATTTAACTTCCTTTTTTGGTTAATTGCTAGACAGCAAGAACTTAAAAATGCCAAGTCGGATAAGGTTATGGTCGTTATATCGCTGTAGAACGCTTATTACGCTAAATTTGAATCTTTTTATCTATGAAATTACTTGTAAGGCGTAGTAACATGCTTTTATCAGTAGTGAGGTCAAAAGATAACGATGTTTAGAAACCACTCGCTCTAGTTATGAAAAACAATAAATCGATCTGTCCCTAAGTAACGAAAATATTATTTTTGAACTATAAATAGTAAAAACCCAATCAGATGTCTGTATTGATTGCACGATTTGTTGCACTTTCGAATTTTCACTAAATACTAGTTATTGCATCGAGTGAAAACATTGCATTAAATTATTCATAATGTTGTAAAATATATCTAAATATTAAAACATGGCATAGAAGCTAGGCCATTTTTTTCTTGACATTATGTTCTTGCTGTATTATTAGGTTAAATAACACTTAACCTTTTCTTCGTGACAATACAGTTAGCTATTTGTGATTTTTTCATACAACATTGTCGACCGATCGGTGGTTTAGATTTAGTTAACATGGGAAATTAGTACATGCTTCTTTTTATAAGAGCCAAACTGACTATGACAAGCGGTTTGCAAACCTTAGATATTGCCCGGTAACCACGGTAAATGCCGAGAACTAACTATTATTTTCGTAACTATTATTTTCTACAATATCCATAGTTATCAGCCCGATAACCAAAGTCATTGACAATAACCTTGGTTATCGCCTGATATCTAGAGTTTTCACCAATAGCTATAGATACTGGGCAATAACCCGAGTTATCGTTAATAGCTATGGTTATCGCATCGATATCTATAGTTATTGGTCGATAACAATGGGTATCGGAATTATTGTGCAATCAGCTCTCCGTAAATGTCATAACTTGACTGCGAAAAGGCGTAAATTCATTGGATTCTCTCTAAATCACTAAGTAGACCTCTATTAAGATAAGTAAAATGATGATCCTCAGTGTCAACATGATAATACCCCAGTTGCTTATAAGTTTTACATATTACATACAGGGTGAAAATTTTAAACAATCTTCTCAAAATTCGATTTAATTGCTTAATTGCTGTGGCAACTAATATATTTAACGTAAAAATATTTATGTAAAATTAAAAAAAATCTCATCTAGAGTACGAAATTGGTCTTAAAAATGATTAAGAGGAAACAGTAAATTTGTTTCCCAAAAGACGTAGGCTGTGAATTATTTTCAGGTTTTGCATAAATGCCTAGAGCAGTAGTTTCGGGTTTCTGGCCTTTCCGGCCTTTCCTTTTAAAGATCGTTAGTTGTACTTGCAAATTCCAATTTTGTAGTTTGCTCTGAAAATGACAAAGAAAAAAACAACAGGGGTAATAATTTATGTTTTTTGTGTGTTTATAGGTTTTTTATGTTTAAGAAGTATTGCAGTTAAATAATTATTGTTTTTGCTCGAAGCCACGGGAAATGCTTTCTTCTTTGCTCATTTAAATTATTTCGGTTCCTTCAATCCCCCGCTGTCCAATGGGTTGGGAAAACACGGTCTCTCACTCGAAATCTAGAGAAATTTAGACACCTATCCTTTTTAATCGAGACTGCTTAAGTACAGACGTTCTGGAAGTTTTTTTAAAAATAATGTCACCAAAATAAAGTTAAATTTAATATTATGTGTTGATAGGACAGTCAATAAACTCCAACGACCTTGACACGAATGTGTGCAAATATTCTGACTTATATAACAGCTTGTGAGCCAACTTGAACCCGAACTTTAAATGAGCTGGTTGCTATACAACCAAACGGAAGTAACTCTTACTGTATATAGTTTGAATTCAAAAGCTGATTATCTCTCTTAATCAACTTAACTTTATCGGGTTTTTAAGAAGTTAAGTGAAACTATTTTATTGTTTTATATGTTTGTTTTTGTACAATGCTAATCATCATATAAAATAGCACAAAAATAAACATTGGAACATTTTATTAGTGAAAGTAGTCCCGAAAGTTGTTCCATTTACGCAAGTGCTTAGCATCTCTTCTTTCCAAAGTAAAACACGCGAAAACTCTTATTCGGTATGCAACTTTATCACTGTAAACAAATAAGCATCTTTATTATAAATTATATTGGTTATGCATCTAGTGGAAGCTTCGTGGAAGAGATGTTTAAACGGTCCAGATCGGCCTGCTAGGGAGAGCACTAGCCATGTTAGCTAGGGGACCCTAGTTCACTTCCTGGTATTCCTGATCCTTTTTCTTACCTATTTAAATATCACATTGTTTGTGCCGTGTGGTGGCTGTATGAAGTCGATGCAATCTCGCCATTTGAATGGCGTTGAGCACGATACAGTCATGTTTCTGTGTAAACGTTGCGCCTGACACGGGGCCAGGCGGCGTAGACAGTAATACGCATTTCCATTACTGCCCATTAACAGGCTCAATCAAATAAATCGAGCTTGAAATATTTTGATTATTTATTGGTCATATTCGGTTGCTTTCAAAGTTATTTTGTTATGGTTGTTATCTTTTTAAATATCACAGTAGCGTTGTATGTAACGTGTGGCGGCTGTATACAATCTGAAGGTTTGTAGTTTTCGAGGTTTTCACTTAAGACTGAAAAAGGTAATGTTCACTGCGATTTAAATTGACTGACCAGGGGAACAATTTTTCAAGAAGGGCAAAGTGCGTATTGCAAAGTTCGAGCACTACTTGGGTTTTTTTCCGCGTCTGATAATAAAGCTAGAATAGAAGAATTTTAAAAAGTGCCCTATTATATGCGACAGTTTATCATATAAACAACTGTGTAAGGTAAAATTAATTATCATGTAAACAGTAGGTCAGCATCATAGAAAACTAAATAATAGGGTACATGCAATTACGGTGATCGTATTTTAATGAAGAAAATCAATAATTATACATCGTCCAAATAAGTATTTACACAGTCAAATTAATTTGTCAGCTCTATGTGATACTAAGTTAATACAAATAAATATTTTTTTAAATAAAAATTATGTCATTATAAAAAGCAATTACATAAAACCATAAAAGCAAAGTGATTAGCTACTAATTTCTGAGATGTATTTTCCCATTATTTGTTTTCCTACCTTAAAGTCTTTTTAGTATTTTTTCTTTCGATACATCCAATGCATTATTTCCAATAAATATTGAGAATTGTATAAGTTTAGTCCGTCCAAGATACAAACATTAATTGGATAAGTCTTAATACTTATACACTTACATTTACAATTACACTTAACCAATGTTCTCACTACACCGATCATATGTTTTTAATTTCTCAGCATGGATTTAGAGTATACATTTCAAACTTAAAACATAGAAAGATATATAATTTCCACTTCATTTTATGATATAATCATCAGATTCCCTACATCCGTTTGGAAATTACAGACTTTTAAATAAGGTAGGGGTAAAAAAAAAGTTACAAAATTTTCAGTAACGGGTATATTCTCTGTTTAAGAAAAATCTCGTGTCCTTATTTAAATTAAGAATCTTAAGTTATTTTGAAAATTTCTATTCAAATATGGAATGATGCTATTGTTTCGCTGCTACACAGAAGATGTTTCAGCGGTTTTAGCCGAATTCGGCATATCCTTTTTATATAAGCTAAGGTCAATTTTGTTACTTTTGGATTTACACTCATATCGGTATAATGTCATTGGTTTATGAACGAATAAGGGGCTTTTAATAGTAAGTTCATAAAAAGAAGAAAAAATGATGCATCTTACTGTGTTTCAAACTTGAACAGTGTACACAATGTCCATGCGGAGAAATTCAAACTTTATGATCGGTGTAGTTAGAACATTGGTTAAGTGTAGATTTATATTCAATAGATATTTAAACTAAACAAGATATAGAGGGATAGGACACAGGATGATGTTCTGTTGAACAATGTCTGATGAAATAGATGAAAAGGGAACTTTGAAAGCCACCGAATACGACAAATGTGATAATACTGCAGGCTCGGTTTGATTGAGCCTGTTCATGGGCAGTAATGGGTATGCATATTACTGACCACGCCGCCTAGCCCCGGGTTGAGCGCAACTCAATATTCACACCAATAAACAGTACAATTTTGATCCATCCCAAACGATGGTAACTTGTCAAGTTGGTTTTATGACAAAATCATAATTTCGGAACTAACGGACGGATGGACAAAACGATCCCTATGTATCGCCTTCTTTTCGAAAGGCAGCACAAAAATATACTGTATTTTATCGCTAAATAGACAGTCACGTAATATATTCATTTATTTTCAAATGGAAAATTAGCTGAAAAAATTAATTTTGATATTTTTCTGACTCCAGTATACAATTTGCTGATGGAAAACATGACAGTCTAATTTAACTTTTATTATTTTTGTCATTAAGCGGAGAATGCATTCTGGAATACGGAACGCAAACAAGATATAGAGGGATAGGACACAGGATGATGTTCTGTTGAACAATGTCTGATGAAATAGATGAAAAGAGAACTTTGAAAGCCACCGAATACGACAAATATGATAATATTGCAGGCTCGGTTTGATTGAGCCTGTTTATGGGCAGTAATGGGAATGCATATTACTGCCCACGCCGCCTAGCCCCGGGTTGAGCGCAACTCAATATTCACACCAATAAACAGTGCAATTTTGATCCATCCCAAACAATGGTAACAGGCAAAGTTGGTCTTGTTTTTTCTGAATGTGGCGATTCCTGATATGCATATTTCACCTTTTTATGACAAAATCATAATTTCGGAACTTACGGACGGATGGACAAAACGATCCCTATGTATCGCCTTCTTTTCGAAAGGCAGCACAAAAATATACTGTATTTTATCGCTAAATAGACAGTCACGTAATATATACATTTATTTTAAAATGGAAAATTAGCTGAAAAAATTAATTTTGATATTTTTCTGACTCCAGTATACAATTTGCTGATGGAAAACATGACAGTCTAATTTAACTTTTATTATTTTTGTTATTAAGCGGAATGCATACTGGTATATTCTTTTTCTTTCTTGGACCTCTACATTCAGCTTTCTTTTTGTACAAGTCTTTTGTAAGAAATTAGCACCCTATCACAATGTTTTGAACAGTGCCATATGACCCTCGTTATGTGAAATATTGTCTTTTGTTATATATTTAGCATTTTTAGTGTTGTTATTTTTTGAAAGCATACAAGATTGTATTTCATAAACAGGATAATTATGTTACAAACTTCATTTTACATTAATTTCGTGCAAACAATTTCGTCTGTTTAACGTTTTGAATAACATTCTACTAAACACGCAATTTCGCAGGACAAGGCTCGTATGGCATCATATGATCATATGAACATAAAAGAGTACAATCTGTAGTCCGATCTGGTTATTTGAACTCAGTAACGTGTAATACAGTCTTAAGGATTTAACCTTTTTCCCCATGGAAACGTCTTTTATCTAAACTTCGTCCAGTGTAGATCCAGATAAACATATCCATCTGTGAATTCTGATATTTTTCTGATTTCTTAGAGTATTTCCGACCCAGAAGTGACCAGAGTAGCTCGATATCAAATTTCACGAATGTGCTGGCAGATTTGAACTGGTCGCCAATGTGCTAAAAGATGTGTCGATGGAGAAAAGGGTTAAGATAATCTATAATTTTAATACTGGTAAACTATCGAAAACACTGTGACAGCTAGCAGAATAATGACACTGACGTTGACCTTGGCTCTCGGTTCTACGCTGTTACCCCAGCTACCGCCGCTTACACCTTTAAATAGATTTAAAACATGTACAAATCAGTCTTATGAGTGCATCCAAATGGATATATAATGATTTACCGGACTTGAGTAGTCTAACCAAGGTGGCGATAGTCTGTTATAGTTATACAACTATTAAATTGCAAATTTTCTGTCTAAGTATACGGTAGCTTTCTTTACTTACCCGCACAAGCAGAATCCATCCCTTTAACACTATCAAGTATCATCTTTAATGATGAAGATGCATTCACTGTTGACAAAAAGTTATCCCTCCAACTTTGAGAAAATGCCTGAAACTCTGGACATTCACGATTTATGTAATCCGTCTCACACTGCAACGCCTCTCTTCCTTCTTTACTACAAACACAAGTAAAGTATTAAACACCACGAAAAGCAGAAGGTAAACATAAATAGGATTACTGAAGACGTGATATATATATAAATGTAAATATTAAAAACGGTGAATATAGGACAAATTACAGTGGAATCAAATTAGCATCACTACAGTCAAAACGCCTAGCCACAAAAATCAGAGTACTCCAACGTACTGTGCCACCGACCGCAAACAGGATGTGCGAGTAAGGCTGTTTTTAAACGGTTTCACCATTTTTGACATAACATGCATAATAATAGAGCGGCTAACGGAAAAATACACACTGTGATAAAAACATGAAAATTTGCTTAAATGTATTGAATGACATAAGATTTGATTTTAGATATAGAGGCATTTCATAAAATTCCTAATTTCGGTTATATACAAGATAAGGCCATTTATGAAAAAAACACAAACAAAAAACAAAACAAAACACAACACTATTAAAGAGTGGACTATCCCGGCTGACTCAATCACAACCTCCGCGCAGTGATTTGCTTCGTTTCGCTTACTGAAACTGTAAGGGGAAGTAACCACTGCGGGGAATTTGAGTCAATCGGTAGCGTAATCGGAATTGCATGGCAAGGCGCTGTCGCCATACGGTACAGGATTTGCTCCCCACTAGAGGCAATATCATTCTTTTCACCTGAATTAATAATGTTCATAACACATACTTTGTCGTACAAAACTGACGTAATTAACATGATTTGGAAATTTTTTTATTTTATTCATGAAAAAAAGAAATATGCGGTATCGGAAATTCCCACAACCAGAAAAAAACTTTATATGCAGCAATAAAGTAGACTGGAAAATACAGCATGAGTTAATAAGCGTATCAATTTCGAATGAGACACCACAAACAATTAACGATAATGACATTTGCGGTAGCCGCCTTGGAGCGGTCAGTGGCAAAGAAGCCAGCATATTTTATATGGTGATGTCCCTCGTGCGACATCATATGGCGTTAATATTTCGCTGCTTTTTCACTTTTTCGGATAATAATAAAACTCATTTGAATGTTTTAGATTCTCCTGGCAATATTTTACTTATTTCAAAGTGTCAAGCAAAGGGAACCAACGGCAAACTCTTGTGTTGCGCTTGTATCATTTAAATTGAAACGTTTCTTTAAAAAATCCTCCACATAAATATCCGTGTTCGTGTCAGCATCTGGCAATAATGTCTGTTGATAGGGCGGTTTACTAATCATATGGTGTTGGTCAGGCTGGAGGTTTGTAAATCACGTGGTTTACCATTTTTCGTGAAGATGGTCTCAACGAGTCATTGATAAGAAAGAAATACACTAGTGTCCAAAAGAAACTATACCACTTGTTTGCAAGGACATACAAAAAAGAACATTTGAATTGATCTATTTCCTTCGAGAGACCTTTTAACAGCATCATGATTGTGTACAAAAACATCAATTTCACCAATCCTGTACAAGCGTAAACAGAATTTGTTTAAGATAGGTGAGTTTGTTTGTTTGTTTGTTTGGGGTTTAACGCCTGGTTTCAACACATTCTGGTTATATCCCGGCGGTCAGTCCACCTAACCGGTGTTCCTGGGTCTCTAACCAGTACTAACCAATTTCTCCGCAAGCGACTGACTGCTTCTTCACTTGAATCAGAGGTGAGGGACAAATGACTCTCAGACGCAATGTCCGAGTTCAATTGTCACGGAGAAATTTTTCCCGCCTCGGCTGGGGATCGAACTCACGACCCCTGGATTGACAGTCCGATGCTCTATCCACTGAGCTAGCCGGGCGGGCTTAAGATAGGTGAGGTCTAAAACAAAGATTTTATTAAAAGTTTGGTATCGTTTCTTTTGGTAACTAGTATATAAGAACAAGCTAATCCTTGTCAGGTCTTTAACATCAGAAAACTTAAAGCTTACCTTTTTGTTTCAAAAAGCAGCTCTTGCATCTACACCATTTAATGTGTGAGTAACTGACTACCCGGTAATTTTATTAATTAGGAACACTTTTAAGTGGGAAAGTATAACAAGAGTGTCAAATGGCCCTATCTCTCACCCGATCCTTGGATACATGAATGAAATGTAAAATAACACGCTAATAAATGACAAATAGAACGCCGAAGGCATCAATTTACATAACTGGTCTTATAGCATCGCACAGAAATTTGTTTTAATCGAAGAACAAATGCAATTTAAAGGCCTCCTAATTCGACAAACGAAACATATTACAGGCTCACCTAAAAGACTGTGAAAACACAAGAACATATTGAATTCCATTATTTTGCTTTTTCTATCAATTCGGGTATAATTGCTTTAGCTTACCTGCAATATAATCTCTTCGTTTCACTTAATACAAGTGAAACTACTTTTGCAGTTATGTCCTGGTCGCCTCCATGATTTTGCATCTCTTCCTGTGCAACTTTTTGTGGAAGCGAAGTCAGTTCTGTAAAAAAGTCACTGTACTTCGAATAGCAAGGGCTGGAGAATCCCAATTTCGATGTGTAATCCGGCGTCAACAGTTTCTGTACACATTGGGGAACGGGTAGCGAATTTTGCGGTACTGTTAATAAAGTTTAAATCATACAATTATAAATAGTTTATGAATATTTACCCTGTTCATGGGCAGTAATTTATTTTAAGGCCTAAAATAAAATATCTTTTACCCCATCCACAACCGACCCGAAAAACGGTGCGACCCGAAAAAAATTATCTATAAAACTTAACTGATATTTTTTATTTGGTACGAAAAACCTGGAGAGGAAAAATGCATTCTTTTGAAATCTGTGTAATAACGAAACCGGATGACTTGGTCTTTTGCAGAAAGGCATTCGTATATAATACAGAGATTTTGCATACTATTTATCCTTGGATTTATTCCTAGAATATCTATATGTACTTTATTATTTTGAAAATTTTTAAATAAAAATATTTTGACCTACCTACCTACCCACACTTTAATTGCTTGAGTCGGGATGGGGAAACAAAGAATATTTTAAGTCTGACCTAATCGTTATTTTTGTTCAGAGTTTCTTTTAAATCTAATCTATTTTAACATACAACAAACCTCACAGTTTTACTGGTTGTGTGTATAACTTGTACATTTTCATTCGGCGGCATTAAAAACATGTAAATAGAGTAAAAGAAATAAATAGCAAAACGAGAGACAACCTCCCAGAAGAGATCGAAAATACAAAGTGCGATACACGCATGTTACATAGATTAATAGAGAATTTTAAACGCAAATAACAAATGTGTAAATATTGTAGACTCGATTTGACCGAGCCTGTTCATGGGCAGTAATGTAAATAAGTCAATGTGACTTTTCTTTTACCTGGGAAATCACTTATTATTAGCAATCTACAAAGTTTACTATTGAAAACTTATTTCCAATGACAGTCGCTGTGAACTTTAACCTAATTACCTCAAAATTTAAAGAGGATCTACTGACACTCAGAAATCGATTCAAAATACTTCCCATGCGCTTTTTATCACAATATCATAATTTGTGGACTGTGGGTCACACCGTTCTTCAGTTATTAACCGGAACCCATTTAATGTCACTACGATCTTGACATTTGATCAGAAGCTTCAAAAAGATCATTTGACTATGAACCCTCTACAATGTAGATCACACGGTCCTTCAGTTATTTGCCGGAAACAAATTGAAGGTCATTGTAACCTCGACATTTATTTATAACCCCCAAATCATCAGTGGTCATATGCCGACCATGAGAAATCTACATGGTGAGATTGTTGAATGTAGATCAAACCTATGGTGAGATTGTTGAATGTAGATCAAACCTATGATGAGATTGTTGAATGTAGATCAAACCTATGGTGAGATTGTTGAATGTAGATCAAACCTATGGTGAGATTGTTGAATGTAGATCAAACCTATGATGAGATTGTTGAATGTAGATCAAACCTATGGTGAGATTGTTGAATGTAGATCAAACCTATGGTGAGATTGTTGAATGTAGATCAAACCTGTGGTGAGATTGTTAAATGTAGATCGAACCTTTCTTCTCCAGTTACTGATCGAAACCAAATACGGAATGACCGCATCATAACGAACCATGGTAACTCTTATTTTTGATAAGTTCTAATCTGGAGTGAAGTCAATTCATAGCCATTAAGACTTAATCTAGGGTCTTGAGATCAAACCTTAACGCTCCTTTTGTATTTTTTTCCTTTTTTCGAATAAGACTGCGGTCACCTGTGTTGGTGTTGAACGCTGGACATACAAAAGAGCAGATGGGCAACGATATATAACGAAGTAAATGCAATTACAGTTAATGAAGCATTTAGTTAATCATCATAATGCAATGCACGTATGACGCAAAAGAATAAGTTGCCACAAATTTGAGTGCGAACCTCGTCTTTCATGCTGTTATACAATATTTAAAGAATAAACTGCATATTCTAGGAGCAATATTCGCTGCATACATATATTCCGTAGACGTACATTTTAATACACTTACTTAAAAGGTGTGTCTTTTTGACGTATTTTTTTTTATCATGGATGGACTTTTCCAAAATTTGTTTTCTTTAAACTGATATGGTGATAACGCCATGGATGATAAAATATCGACGTTAAGCAGAAAAAGCGAAAACCATTGACAAATAGATGAAAAGGGAACTTTGAAAACCACCGAACACGACAAATATGAAAATACTGCAGGCTCGGTTTGATTGAGCCTGTTCATGGGCAGTAATGGGATTGCATATTACTGCCTACGCCGCCTAGCCCCGGGTTGAGCGCAACTCAATATTTACACCAATAAACAGTACAATTTCGATCAATCCCAAACAAGGTGTATCTAGAAATCAAACATTATTTCAGCAATACATTAAGAAATAATGTCACACTAAAATCGAATTGTCTCCAAAGCAAGATTTCAAGATATATAATATACATTGGAACATTTCTGTATATACCCTCAGGATTGAATAATATTTTATTGCGTTCACAAGGGTATGAATACAATTCGGGTTTTTAAAGAGTGTGAAGCCATTTCAGATATTATAGGGTTTGCATACCTTAAAAATGAAATACGAAACCGATTCAAATAGCATATTTTCATTCTTAATCGCCAACAAAGGTACATTGGCGAGTTATTTTTCCATAACAAGATTTAGTATGTAAACACGTGTAAATGTAATAACTAAAATTAATTATGAAAGTATTACTGGCTTGATAGCTTAGTTGTCTAGATTGCAAGGTTTTCACGGACGAGATATTTATCAGCCTCGTGTTCGAATCCCATTTATAGTTTTTAGATTTTCCGAATTCAAGCTTTCCCCGGGAAACATCGTTACGCAATCTCATTATGCGACAGTCGATAAAGTACCATGAGCAGTGTAACCTAAAAAGTTCCTTCGAAGATTTTAGCTGTTTTTGATCAACGCTTTCACAAGATAGGGCAAATAAAGTCACTCTGCACTTCTGATACATGATTTTTTTCTGATTACAGCCTGCAAAGTTATAATTAATAATTAAATAGTTCCATCATAATTGCTTAGTTAGGTTAAGGTTTCGCAAACATACTCCTTGGGCGGGGTAAAGCATAAACTGAAAAAGTGTTTGTAAGAAAGCCGAGTTAAAAGGTACATTTTACAATTTATTCTCACAATAAAAATTAAAGATAATTATGTACATGTACTATTATTATCACTAAAGTTGACATATGATGATATCGGTCATAAATGGGTCACACCTTGGGTAAAGGTGCCTTTGGTTATACTTTTTGACATTTTAGGTGTGTCTATAATTACAAAGAACATACAAGTATGTATTACAGGCTATTCTGTCACAATTTTTGATTCACTGTTTTGTGTTTATTTGGAAATATATAACTAGTAATATTGTCTGTTCAGCTTCACGACATTTTTTTCAAGGAATAACGCCAACTGAACGGAAACTCATTTCCCCTTGACCAGTGTGAAGTAATTCCCGCTAAGAATTGACTTAGAGTGTGACCACTACAAAATGCCGTAACCCCCCCCCCCATAAACATCATCAACGTGTTCACAATACCCTACTGAATGCATCTTTAGTAAAAAAAGGTTTTAATACGCTGTGATTTATTAACATTGTATTGGCAAAAACCGATCAATAGCCCAAATAATGTTTTGGCAGCTGTCTCGGACGCCCGATTTTTCTCTTAATGCACTGATGTCAAAGATCACATCACGCATTTCTGAAATCTACAGTGCAAGCCAAACATTTTGATTTCAGAAACCAACTTGCTAAATATAGAACTTCAACACATTTCGGATATCTTCATATCTTTCCTGTAATCGTTATCCGATTATTTGTTTGATTACAAGAAAATGGCTGTTCTATTTTACGTCGGGCTACACCATTTTATAACGAACAAGGACATTTAAAGAAACGAGTTAAACCAGTTACTGATAAAGAAATAAAGGATATTTGTTTTTTCCAGTGTAAGATAGAAATATATGTCACCGAGTGAGCTGCGGAATTGGTATTTTCACGAGTGTACATAATTCCGGAGTTCACGAGTGAAATATATGTCTATCTTACACTGGTAAAAACAAATTTTCTTTTTAGTTTATGCTTTTAGTGCATAATTTGTATAAATTAGACAGAAACATTTTATGAAATGGCGCCAAAAACGTTTGTCTTCGACGTGACGTCATGAGGTCATATGACCAAACTTGAGTCCGATTTATAAACGTTCTCATGTGCGTTTGGGCACCAACGTAAAATAAAACAGTGAAAATAAACATGTTATTCCACTGTTGTAAAACAGTGAAATACCACTTTTATTTCACAGGGAAAATTCTACATTTCACTGAAAAGCATAAAGTAAATGCAATTTGGCAACTCCATACCTCCCTGTACTATTTTCTTTTGTGTCCAGAAAAAAATAATTACAAGCATTGCTTTCAGGGAAGAAACGTATGGCATCGATTTGTTGCATAAGGACGATTTCAGAACATTCGCCGACTCGAAACAGAAAAAAATAGAGATTCCGTTGGATAACGCGAACAGCCTTTCACATCTCGGCCATAATCTTTGTTGTTTACTTTGTGCAACAAGTTTGTTCCGATAGTGAAATTTGAAACGTGATTGGATTAGTGTGCTGCTAGCCCATTACATTCAGATTATGAATATTAACGTTTTCGTGTACTGGACAAAGCATTCGAATAAACCTTCAAAAATAGTTGAAAGTATACGTACAACGTTTGAAATTCTTTATAAATTGTTGATAATTGCCAGATTTAGAAAAAATATCTTGATGCTGACTTTTAAGTGTGTTCATGTTTGCAAAATACCGGACGGCGTTGTTCACCTTAGATCATGAAGGAAAACGTGTTACCTGATATTTAAATCGGTTTGGAAATATTGAAAGTTTGCAATTAAAGGTCGTAAAGACGACTATGGTCGGAACCAGTCATCGAGCGCGCGCCAAATATTTTTATAAACTAATACATAACTTGTTGGAAAAATACATAGCACATTATATTTGGCTTATTGCAGAAAACATGTGTTAATTTTACAATTGCAAATGAAGTAAGGAATGAAACGCGTGAAATGATTTTCAGAACAGGTGTGTAGGGTGTCCTCATTTCTCATTCTTAATTTGTGAACTCTTCAAATTGTCTCTAACTATGAAACGCATTTCAAGCATGTTCTATACAGTTCTTTGGCGCGCTATATATGTTTTAAGTTTGATTGAATTACACAAGAAAAGTGCTTATTAACTTGAAATTAGATAAAAATGACAACCTATACTTCAAAAATAAATTCGTACTTACCGACAAACCCAAGAACATTAAAACTCAAATATATAATAATCATAAATGATATCATCTCTGCGTTTTTCCTAGTGCAGACGTATTTGAGGACAGAGTATATCAACAATTTGCCTTCTGAGAAACCTTAACGTCAATTTATAATATCTATTTAACTTCCTTTTTCGGTTAATTGCTGGACAGCAAGAAATACTCGTCTTTTTGTATATATTGTCAGATTCGACGCTAAATTTAAATATGTTTATCTATGACATTACTTGTAAGTTATATTAACTAGTTTATCAGTAGTGGGATAAAAAGATAACGATTTTTAGAAACTACTCGTTCCAGATACCCCCTCAGCTATCTATATGGATTGTAAGATTTGTTGCAGTTCTCAGAAAGTTGTTGCATCGAGTAAAAAGACTATTAAGGTATTGCTCCGTTTGTCATTGCTTTGTCATAAACAAAACAGAAAATCAAAATCTCTCAGAAGGCACAATGCAGTTCCATTAAACTTTGCACCAATCAATGATATACGTTTATGATTATTTTACAATCGTTAAGAATAGTTAGAACAGTAAAGAAAAATAGTTACGTCGCGGCGCTGTTTAACAATTTAACTCAGCTTTATATATAACTGTCCTATGGAACATGTTTCTTAATAAAACCGGTTTTAAAAAAGGAGTGTTCGAAAACTTTTGCAAACGCACTGTATCAAATATTATGAACATTTCCAGAACATATTGTATTGAAACACCTTAACCGATGGCGCTAATCTTGCGTCTTACTTGGACAATCATACTTTGGTTATAATACTTTACTTTCGATTGGTTTTCGGAGTTATCCGATTATAGGGTCAATGCAGTAGTGACAGGTCCATATTGGGCAATAATAACACTGCAAATCGTAATTTGATATCGATAACATTTTTATCTCTTCTTAGTACATACTTGTTTCAAACATTAAATGTCAATAAATGTGATAACAAATTTATCGCTTACTGTAACTATATAACATTCCCTTTTCCAAATATTGTAAGATTAAGGGGAAATGGTGTTGTTCCCGATATCAGTAGGCTTTGACTTTTTCAGTCTCTAGCTCACTGACTGGAGCAGTTGTTATGGGTTTGGTCTTTCTGGCCTTTCCTTGCCTTTTCCAGATCGTTAGTTTACTTGCAAATACCAATATTGAAGTAGCAAAGGTTGGTCCTTGGGCCTATTATTCCCATAATAATTACATTTCAGGTTTCTTCGAATGACGCTTGGCTCTGAATTTGTGGACTTGGAATAAACTCATCAAAAGAAAATGGCCAAAAAAAAGGGGTAATGATTTTTGGTGAATTTGAGTTTATATATTTATCCTACGAGAAAAGTATTGCAGTCAAATAACACCTGCTTTCCGCGAAGAGGTACTACACGGGGAATGTTTTCCTTCTGCTCGACCTTCAGTGACAAATTGTTTTGCCACTGACCGTTCCAAGGCGGTAACCCTTCGGGTTCTTTTTTTGTTTATTTTTATTATTAACCGGAGGAACTTGGAATGGTATTAATCTGAAAATACCGCATTGAAGGTTCCATGTTCCCCGCCATATGCATACCATCGTTTAGGATGGATCAAAATAGTACTGTTTATTGGTGTAAATATTGAGTTGCGGTCAACCCGGGGCTAGGCGGTGTGGGCAGTATTATGCATTTCCATTTCTGCACATGAACATGCTTAAACAAACCGAGTCTGCAATATTTTTTTATATTTGTCTGTTCAGTGGTTTTCAAAGTTCCATTTTCATCTATCACCAAGATAAGTTGTACATTTTTGTTCATACGAGAACCTGTTGGGGCAAGTGTGAGATTATTGCACCATAGAACCTGGTTTACCAAAAGTCTGTTAAACTCGAGAGCTTTCGACAAATTTATTTATAGTACTCATGAATTACGCTAAACAGAAATATTCTGTTAATAATCAACCTCCATTCATAAACGATTAACGCAAAATGAGTATTTGTAATTTTTCAGATTTGTTGTTTTTTCCCAGCAGTTCATTCGTAGTTTGCTTTCATAAGCTTGGATAAAAAGCAGCCTATTTTGAGACCTTCCATAGAAGTGTTATTGAGGACGCTTAGATCACGGTTAAGGTAATTGTAACTAAAACCTGAAATAATTTTTCGCACAACTGCTTGCGAACAGTCCAACCCGTCCACAAATTAAACTCGGTATGTAAGTATCTTTGTAGAGACATTTTATGGAACTGTATTGTTCTCGCTAAGTCGCTGTTTCCAAAAAACAGAATTGACTTGACAATTACTTGAGCCCTGAACACAATTCTATTTTTATATTTCTCAGGTTCAAAACCAAATGTAAAATATCTTGTATTTTCATTATGACAGAAGTCTTGGATCAAAATGGTTGCCCATCGCATTGCGTTTATTCTATAACACATCTGTCGTATTAAAGGCACAGTGTATTGTATTGGAAAGTATATTCTTATCTATTTTACTTACCATGTCGGCATGCCTGTTGTTTTTTTTAATTGTAATAGGAGGGGATAAGTCAAAATATTTACGTGTATAGAAAGACTAAACTCTCCGCTAGATGTATATGCACAAGATTTCAGGATAAATTTATTCGGTGAATATAATTTTCACTAAAGCCTTAAGGTTATTAACACTGCGATTCACTGCGCTTAAAATTGACAATGAGAACAATTTTTAAGAAGGGCAAATTGCGTAATGCACAGTTCTTGCACTACTTTGGTTTTGCCGAGTCTGATAATAAATTTAATTGAGGATAGTGCCCTTTCATATGCGACAGTTTATCATATAAAACAGTGTAAGGTAAATTTAATTATCATGAGAAGAGAAGGCCAGCATCTTAGAAACTTAAATAATAGGACACATGCAATTACGATTATCGTATTTTAATGAGGAAGATCTACATATGTCATCTAATTAAGTACTGTCAAAATCAAATTAAATTGTCAGCTCTATATGATACGAAAATAATTAAAATAAATAATTATTTTTAAATAAGAATTCTGTCATTATTAAATGCAATTACATATAACCATAAAAGCTAAGTGATAAACTACTCATTACTGAGAAGTATTTTCTGATGGAAAACATGATACAATGTAGTCTCACTTAACTTATATATTCTTTTTCTTTTCTTGTACCACCACAGTCAGCTTTCTTTTTGTACAAGTCTTTTATCAGCAATAAGCAACCAATCACTATGTTCTGAACAATGCCATATGACCATCGTTATGTGAAATATTGTCTTAAGTTATATTTTTTAGCATTTTTTAGTTTTTAGTTCGTGCACAACTTCCTAATTATCCATGCTCTTAACAGCTTGTCTTAAAGCTATCAAAGAAGATGAAATTAGGTATTGCGGAAAGGTTTTTGAAACCACTGGCAAAACTTTATTTTGGTCTATAAAAAATTCAAGTGATGTTTTAAAGAAGATTAAATCAAATAATTTTGAGACTTTCTATTTGTCTACTTATGATTTCTCTACTTTGTATACTTCTGTCACTCATAATTTATTAAGAGTCACGCTAATCAGTCTCGTTGAAAAAACTTTTGCTAGAGAAAATAAATCATTTAACGCTTTTAATGAACATAGGGCATTTTTAACAGATGGTTCTTATGACAATTATACTTTACGGACCTGTCAAGACCTGATCGAGGCGCTCGATTTACCTAGATGATTTGTTGAATATAGATAATAACCTTTTTCCGTCTCTGGGTAATAAAAGTTATCCTCATGAATTACAACTGAATAAAGCAAACACTTCAGATAACCAAGCAAATTTTCTTGTTCGTAATCACTATTGCAACAAAGTATTTTACAGCCAGTTTTTTTAATGGGGATTTAATTTACAAACTTCAGAAGATAAAAGGCAATGTTAATTTCTCCCAGTTATTCGTAAAATAGCACCTTACATTCAAAAAGAAAGGTTATCAACATGATATTCTACAGCGCTCTGCAGGCCTGGTGATCAATCCATCTACAGTTGATCATTATGCTAATTTCTTTGGTTGCACGACGGTTGCATTGGTTTAAGAGTTTATGAAGGTTTATGGGGAAATCTTTTCTTAAAAGAAACTAGATACAAGTAATATATGCATATCAGGAATCGCCACACTCACAAAACACAGCCTCCCCACGCAGCAAAAAAAAAGAGAGGAAGAGAGAGCATGTTTGTTATAAGTAGGTCAATTCAAATAGTACGCCACAAACACTTAACGAAATTTTGAGAAAAAGGTTAGCCACTTGTTTTAAAATAATTAAAAAACGTTAACATTGATAACATTAGCATGATGACCTTTTGACTGCAAACTTAAGCACTTGGTGCCGTTTATTAAGCTTAGAAGTATTTTTGATTTTATTAACTAAAATGAGGATTTGCCTCAAACTCGCCAATTGGCGTAAAATTAAAATGGTAGCTTGGTGCTGTTTCGTGATTTTATTTGCATAGAGAATATCCGTTTGGGATGATATTGAGGTGCCATTTGGCACTGTGTAGCCGCCGCTTGGCTTAAAATTATGTGCCTCTTGGCGCTTTGTTGGAAAATTTTTAATGCAGATTGGCTTATGTAGTAAAGATTGGCGATGTGTTTGATTGCTGGCCGTTTTTTTGCATATGTATGGAAATTCATTATGTATTTTTCTATTCAAGTAATGGATGATACTGGTAATAGGTGGATGATACTGGTAATAGGTATTCATTGCAGCATGCTCGAAGATTCCGGTTGTGCGGCTTGACTCGGACAAACACGAGTATGCGGAATAGAGACTAATGGACGTTTATGAAATGTTATCGTTGAAATATGATATTGCAATGCAATACTACCATTCCTATTGTTCTTGGTGTTCTTTTTCCTTTTCCTTCCTATGAATTACTTGAATATGAAATAAATAATTTATTTTTGTTTGAATCCAGTGAATTGGAAAATAAATGTCATCGTCTATAGCAAGTCCCCCCCCCCCGCTCCCCCCAACCCACGCGCTGGATGCACCCTTATAACTGAAGATACATTTTCGGCAAGATTATATTTAATCCGTTTTAAGGTGATTTTGAGTATTTCACAAAGATAAATACAACATTCCAAAATCGAAATTTTAGATAAAATGAAAAGTTTATACCCCCTTTAATGGTAATATGTTTGACTTCCTCTTTAAACAAACACATGTAACGCTGGTCTAGAACTAAATGAAGGTGTCTTTACAAACTTTGTAAAATAAAAGGTGGTTTTCAGATTCTGCCTTCTGCTCATAAAATGCGACTATCTAGTATTTTAATTGAACTGGTTTGATCAAATTCACATGGCACTTCATCAAATTTAGGGTATGTTCTGATGGTTGCAAAGTTTGGACTCGGAGAAATAACTATTTGTTGAAGTATAACAAGTATTAACTATGATGTGTATCCCTAGCAAGTGAATGACCTTGGAGTTGCATCATCCGCCCTCGATTCACTATACCCTTGAAGAATGCGGAGTTAAGCTTCTTCATAAATAAAAACCCCCCACAAAATAAGTTGTGAAGGTACAGTAACCAAACCCTGGTAGTCTGTGGCAAAGAATGAATAGGAAATGGCCGGGTTAATTGTTAAAGTTTTTCACTGTTTTATTATATAAGAGGTTATAATGTGGATCTTAGTGAAAAATTGTATTTTAAATCTTATTTTAAGGGGTTTTGCTGTGAATCTAAGTGGGAGGATGTATGGTGTGCCTTTGTGAAAGGTTGTGCTGGATTCTAAGATCAAGGTTGTGTTGTGAGTTAAAATGGGAGGTTGTGTTGTAAATAATAGTTGGAGAATGTGTTGAGAGTCTCAGTGGGAGGATATAATGTGAGTCTAAGTTGGTGGCTGTGCTGTGTTTCTCAGTGGGAGGTTGTGCCGTAAGTCTAACTGGAAGGTAATGTTGTGAGTATGTGGGAGGTTGTGATGTGAATCTTTGTGGGCGGCTGTGCTGTGTCTATGTGGGAGGTTGTGTTGTGAGTCTAACTGGAAGGTTGTGTTTTGAGTCTAAGTGGGAGGTTATATTGTGAGTTTAACTGAGAGGACGTGTTGTTAGTCTAAGTATGAGGCAGTGTTCTTAGTCCAAGTGATGGGTTGTGTTGTTAGTCTAAGTGGGAGGTTGTGTTGGGAGTATAAGTGGAAAGTTGTATTGTTACTCCTAGTGATAGGTTGTGTTGCGAATCTAAATGGGAGGTTGTGTTGCGTGTCTTAATATGTGGATGTGTTGTAAGGCTAACTGTCTATGACGACATTTCGATCATTTTGTCAACTACAAAAAATGTCAGCATTACATGTAACGTGCATTCGTTAATAAAACGCTGTATACAGATTTAAAAGTAATTATTATTACAGAAATGTATATTATTTATTTTCAGATGTTACATTAAGTTTTATTAATAGTGATTCAAGAACATATAAATGTTTTTAAGAGACCACCTTCAACAATATATACTAATTACAAAAATAAAATACAATACAAAATTGCACACATTTTATTTTAACCACCACCATTCGAGCACTGTTTGTCTTTGGAACAAGAATGTTGTTGATTTCATACAAGTTTCAAGTTTGTTTATGAATTAATTTTTTATTGACGCTATAAGTGTATTCCAAATATTCATTACAATTTTACAGAATGCCTTGTAATGGTGTTCTGTATTTGGTTAAAGAACAACTTGATGTAAATTATTTTTGAAATGCAAATTGTAGTTTGTACTGTTCCATGACCTTTTGCGAATTAATTCTCTTACGTATTTTAGGAGCTAAATAATTAATAATGTTTTATAAACAAGAATAGTAATATCGTTTTTAATGCGATCTGTTATTGTTACCAGTTTAAATTCTTGAAAATCATTTAAAAAGGTAAATACAATTATTCTAAAAAAACACCATTTATGCAAATGCATATTCGTAAATGCATTCAATTTTGAATTATAGACTAAATGGAAAAGAGTTACGATTGCTAAACTTTACTTCGAATAAACACATACTTACTGACAAACCCAACAACAATTAAAATAACAAAAATCAGAATCATTTTTTGTTATCATCTCTGCTATGTTCAAAATAAATACAATTGTGAGCGTTACAAAAAATACCGTCTGAGGAACCTAAACGTCAATTTCGTAAAACGATTTTACTTTATGTTGTTATCTGTTGGACTTGTTCTATTTAAGGTCGGATTTTGATGTGATGAACTAATCGTACGAGGGCTGTTTTAATTTATTTTAGAAAATTTAATACAAAGAAAGAAACCGAGAACATAAGTTTATACAAATATCGCAGCTGTTTAAGACATTATTTGGTTACATGTATGCGTTATAACAAAGAAATCTCATTAAAAAAAGAAAATACAAACAATTTGTTAAACCGGTTGGCGAGGTTTAGCGACCGATGACGCGCGTCATAACCTATAGTTTGGAATTTAACTTTATAGTTCAAAACTTAATAACACACAATCATTTTTGCCGCCGAAAAGTTTGCGTTGCCATAAAACATGATCATACTGACGTCATTTCCCATCGTTTCAAAAGGTTGGCATCATTACAAGTATGAGTGCTCGTTTCACGCTAATGAGTAAACATGACTTCTTGGTGAAAAGCGACGTTTAAAACAACCGTGGCGCAATCAGTGATCATCAAATAATATGCAAATGGACATAAATTAAAAAAGTGAGAAGGCATTCCAACATGCATAGAGGTTTGGAATAAAGGTGGCACAGAAAGTTTCGCAAGGTTAAACGGAATTTTTTCAGTAGTATCTGGGACGGTTTAAATTCAAAACAAACATTACGTAACATGACCTAGATAGCGGCCATCTTGTTACTATAAATACATGACCTAGATAGCGGCCATCTTGTTACGTAACATGACCTAGATAGAGGCTATCTTGTTTCTATAAATACATGACCTCGATGACGGCATCTTGTTACTATAAATAAAATCTCATTTGCATATAAGCGTAGCAACGTTACATCATCTATTGTGATTAAATATAACAAATCATTACATCATTTAAAAAGATCACAAATAATGTATTACATCATTTTCTGAAATAAACATCATTTTCTAAAAAAGATTCTAGGGACGATTCGGGCAATTTTTTAAAGAACAAGTGTGATAGGCATTACTTGTCTGGTCATAGTGCCCATGTATTTCAACCAACATAAAAGTAAACATTGTAATTGTGTGCTGTTATGACTAAGTATGAATTAAAACTAAAAGAAAATGAAATTCTTTAATTTGAAAATCCCCTTAAGGTCAGAGGACAGTAAATAGAAAAGCCTGTCGCGGATTGGACAATTTTGTCTAGGGACGATTCGGGCTTAATTTATTTTCCAAGATTCATTGGCCAAAACTATAGAGAATAGAAATAATTTTTTGCTTTCAAAAATGTAAAATGACTTTAATTATATACTTAAAAATAAAAATGATTATTTAAAACACTGTTTGAAAGATGATTTGTGTCACTTTAATGAAGTTGGTACTTTCCTTATTTTGGGTTAGAGATTTGTTTACATTCTGGGGGTGGTTACTTTCGGTTTAAAATGCTGAGAGAATGAGTTGGTGAAGGCACCAATTCTTGGTCATTTTTGCATTTCCCAAGAGTGCCACTATGCAAATCTGGGGTAGTTTTGGAACAAGTCGTGTAAATAAAATCACAGGAGGACCAAATCTTATAATGTAAGTCTATGGGAAACTATTTAGTGGTCTCTGACCTAAATTCAGGAAGCAGAAATATTGTGATGTGTGAGCATTGTGATATGGCATTGCGACGTGTGCATCTGGTTGGTTGGTCGCTTCGATATTTTTTTGCAATTATTTACGATAACTGCATAGAAGTAACAAAATGATTTTTTTTAAATCTTCAAAAATATGATCAGTACATTTCTATTCATTAATATTGTCTACGATTTATTGGGACAACCCTCGATAGCGAACTCTTATCTTTTCCCATTTGATGATCGACAATACCTGAGCAAATTGAAGTATAAACATGCTTTTTATCTGAATCGGTAAGTAAGTCAAAGAGGAAACCATTGAGAAAGTATCAAGTCTTCCCAGACAGGAAACGTAATAAAAAGACTTATAACAGAGAACGAGAGATGGAATAACAACATAACCGCGCTCAGATACTTGATTTATCTGTATGATGAGGCGTTGTTGAAAGGGCTTAGCAAGGTTCGTCTTCAGATTGGCAGTTATGGTCACTGACACGGTTGGATCTTGGCTTCAACATACTTTAGTTTTTCATTAAACTAAGTTTTAGTTATGTCAACATACATGTTTATTGTCAGTGTTTGAATCTATCGGTTGAATCTATCTGTTATATGTTTATTTATTCTAGTCGTTCAGATCGGATTCATAGACAAGTTATAAAAGAAGTTTCGTGATTAGACGTACAACACTGGAATAATACCACATTTTATCTGGAATGTATATAGGTCGACAAACATAACAACCGGGCTACTGATAAAGAAATTGCGATATTTGCATTATCGTTACATGTAAACAATGTAATACTATTTTAATCATCGTATATGATAAATACATGTGCCAATAGCCTTTGTCACACATAAGGTTAACAATTCACTTAGCAATTTAAATGCATGTGTTGGTCGAAGCTTCGGACCTTTTCATATTAATTCCTTTTGCAAATTCTTGATATATCTTGTTTTGCTAATTTATAGATTTTTTCGCTGTTAAAGACAGCCATTTTTTATATGGATGTGAATTGTTATATGTTTGCATCGGAGTATGATTACTTTTAGGTTCCTTTTTTGCCGTATCATGTTTATTTTTCATGGAAATCTACTCTCTTACTGCCGTTAAAGTGTACTTGCTTGGCAGAATGCCAAATATACTATATAATGCTAAACAACTTGATCGAAAATCCTTAATAATTTATTCAAACTAAACAATACAAAGTTCAATGTCAGTTAAATAACGTAAGATCTTAAATATAGACTTTTGATGTGGACATGGTATTCTGCAAATATAATTTCACAATTTAATTAGCCGTTGATGTACATTTTGACTTTAAAATAAAAAATAAGAGCTTATGAGCTTAGAGAATTGTAAAGCAAAATGATGGATTTATGAAGTTTATAGGGACATCTTAAAAGAACCTAAAAACTCGATCTGTTTATTTTATCCGTGCCATTATTTTCTTGCTAATTGGACTCCATGTGCTCTGGTCTCGGTAAGGTTCTTAAGTACCCGTCCTTTTGAATCTAGGAAAACCATAGGCCGGTACAAACCGGAGGTAATCATTAATGTACGAACTCAATAGCACGAAAGTGTGTGAATCAAGCCGGTAGGGATTTTGGTGATGGAATTTTCGTTCAAGAAAATATAACTCAAATTCCATGAGCTGCTACCATTCGAAGCTGAGCTATTTGCTCGTGCGAAGAAATTGAATAAAACGTGGGTAGCGGGCTGCCGAGTGTATGGACTGATAGGTGTAACGAACCAAGCTGACTAAGCAGTTACAAGAGCTTGACAAGAAAGTGATCATACACATGTTCTTTATTCAATGTATTCAGGCGGATCGCTGTAAAATATTGTTTACAGTATTTATTTGACTGTTTTATCAAGGAATATTTTGATAGATATTGCATATCTTCTAATATTTAAGTGCCGAATGTAATCACGTTTATATGCAATACTGCCATTATACTGGTTTGTGAAAATTGCCTATCTTGTCGTTAACCTGATCGCTGAACCTTTTGCATAGGAAAATGTCTAAATTACTTACTATAACTTCTTATAAGAGACGGGTCTGGTATTACAGAAAGGGAGATTTTAAATCTTTAAATAAATTTTAATTGATTGGTTACTCCTTTCTGAAAACAGTAAAGATACAACCTATTTGGTTCCAATCAAACTTTTTATAATGGTTTCCATACATGTATCCCGTCAAGGTGGGTGATCATTGGTCCAAATGATAAACCATGACCTAATTCGACAAAGAGAAACATTTTTCGTAAACGTAATCAACAAAAACTAATTGATTTTCAAACATGAAAATCTTCGGACTGGAGCACTTATGGGTGACGTAGCTACTACTAGGCCCTGTAGGTCCGAGTCTAAAATTTGGACAAGAAAATTACATTACTTTTATTTGAGAAGCACGTAAAGTAATTATGGTTACTGTTCGGTCAAATTTTACCAAATTGTACCAGTATGCTAAGTAATTCCCGTCGAGGAATGACTTCTAGAGTGTGACCACTACCACGTGAACTAGTCGAATGGTTCGGTGTTCAATTGCAGTAATCATCATAAATGCAATAAAAACCAAAATTATAATCTCAACGTGCTCACAATGCCCCAGCGAATGCATCTTTAGTTAATAATAATTTATTATACGTCGTGATTTATTTACATTTTTGGTAAAAACCTTGTCAAAACCGATCAATAGCCTAAAAATATTTTGACGGCTGTCTCGAATGCTTTCCCGTTATCTTCTCATATTGCACTAATGACATAGGTGGCATCACGCAGTTCTGCAATCTACAGTTCAAAAACAAACATTTTGATTTCAGAAACCAATTTCCAATTTGCTAAATTTAGAACTACAAACAAACTTCAGGCGTTAGACTTTATCTTCGTTTTCCGATTATTTGAAAGATTTTAGGAAAATGGCTGTTCTATTTTACATAGGGCTTTACCTTGAGATAGCAAGCAAGGACATTTATTGAAACGAGTTAAACCAGTTACTGATAAAGGAAGTAGCCAATGCGATTTAGCAGCTATAAATTTTCCTGTACTACTGTCAGATTTTCTAATGTGTCATTGCTTTCAGGAAAGAAACATATGGCATCGATGTGTTGAATAAGGACGATTTCAGAACATTCGTCGACTTGAAAGAGAAAAAATAGAGATCCCGGCGGATAACAAGAACAACCTTTCCCATCGCGGTCATAATCTTTCGTGTTTACTTTGTGCGACAATTTTATTCCGATAGCGAAATTTTAAGCGTGATTATTTTTCTCTGCTGCTAGCCTATTTAACAGTTGCCAAACCGGTTAAATTATGTATGTTAACGTTCTCATGTACTGGACATAGAATTCGAAAAACAAACCCTTCAAAAATATTTCAAAGTATACGTACAATGTTTGAAATTCTTCATTAATTATCGATAGTTGCCTGATTTGTCTCGTACTGACTTTTGAAATGTGTTTATGTTTACAAAATACCGTACGTCGTTGTTCACCTTGAATCTAAGAGTCCAAACGTGAATTTGAAAAACACTTTTCATCTAATATTTTATTTGTTGTGGAAACATTGAAAGATTGCAATTAAAGGTCATTCAGACCACTGTTGTCTCGGAATCTTCATTACCTTGTGAAATAATGGCGTCATCGAGCGCGCGCAAAATATTTGTAAACTAATACCAAACACGGTGTTATTTTGCGCGCGCTCGATGACATTGAATTATAAACCAAATTTGAAATGAGATGAGAATGACAAACTATACTAAATAAACACGTACTTACCGACAAACCCAAGAACATTAAAACTCGCATATATCAGAATCATATATGACTTCATCTCTGCTTTTTCTGAGTGTGTATGTGAGAACAGTGTAACAACAATTTGCCGTCCGAGAAACCTTAACGTCAATGTATAATATCTATTTAACTTCCTTTTTCGGTTAATTTCCGGACAGCAAGAAATAGTTTGTTCTATTTCAGGTCTGGTTCTTTGTGATAACCTGGTCGTAATACCGCTGTAGAACGTTTATTACGCTAAATTTTGAATCTGTTTATCTATGATATTACTTGTAAGGAATATTAACGTGCTTTTATCAGTAGTGAGGTGAAAAGATAACAATGTTTAGAAACTACTCGCTCTAGTTATGAAACATTATAAAACGATCTGTCCTTAAGTAACTAAAATATTCTTTCAGAAATATAAACAGTAAAATCTCATCAAATGTCTGTATAGATTGTATGATTTGTTGCACTTCTCGAATTTCCAGTCTACATACTTGCATCGAGTGAAAAGATTTTTAGAAACTACTCGCTCTAGTTATGAAACACAATAAAACGATCTGTTCCTAAGTAACGAAATTATTATTTTTGTAATATAAACAGTAAAAACCCATCAAATGTCTGTATAAATTATATGATTTGTTGCACTTCTCGAATTTCGACTACATACTTGCATCGAGTGAAAAGATTGCATTAAATTATTCATAATATTATAATATATATAAACATTAAAAAATGACATAGAAGCTCGGTCAGTTTTTTCCTTCTTGACATTATGTTCTTGCTGTATTAACAGGCTACATAACATTTAACTATATTTTCTTGACAGCACAGTTAGCTAATTATGTTTTTTTTCATTGTTGACCTATCGGTGGTTATGATTTAAATAACATGGGAAATTTGTACATGTTTCTTTATACCGTATAATGGGTTTTTTTCGCGAGCATAATATTTTCGCTATTTTCGCGACCGAAGTGATTTCGCTAGAATTAAAAACGCTAAAAATTCCCAACAACGTAGGCGTCAATTTCTGTGAGCGCAAATTCGCTAAAACAAAAACCGCGAAAATTAAAATTACGACAAAATCGCGAAATTTTTCGATCGCGAAAATAACCCATTATACGGTATTAGAGTCAGATTGTGAGGTTGGTGCTTCCGAAAACCTGGTTTTACATCCACTAAAGCTTCGTCACTGACTATGGCAAGCGGTTTGCAAACCTTACATATTGCCCGGTAACCACGGCAAATGCCGAGAACTATGGTTTTCCATAGTAACTAATTTTTTTTTTGACAATATCCATAATTATCAGCCCGATAACCATAGTTATTGACAATAACGCCTGATATCTAGAGTTTTCACCAATAACTATAGATACTGGGTGATAATCCGAGTTATCGTTAATAGCTATGGTTATTGGATCGATATTTATAGTTATTGGTCGATAACCATGGATATCGGAATTATTGTGCAATCCGCTTGTCATTAATGTCATAACTTGACTGCGCAAATGCGGAAATTCCTTGCGTTCCCTTTAAATCACTAAGTAGACCTCTATTAACATAGGTAAAATGATGACCCTTAGAGTCAAAATGTTAATACCAAGTAGCTTATTAGCTTTACATATTACATAATAGGGTGAAAATTTTAAACATTCTTCTCGAAAATCGATTTAATTGGTTAATTGCTGAGGCAAGTAATAGATTTAACATAAAAATATATAGAGGATATTGTTTTTACAAGTGTAAGATAGAAATATATTTCACCGAGTGAGCTCCGGAATTCGTATTTTCACGAGTGGTGAAGCCACAAGTGAAAATACCTAATTCCGGAGCTCACTCGGTGAAATATATTTCTATCTTACACTTGTAAAAAAAAAAGTTTTCTTTTTATTTTATGCTTTTAGTGCACAATTTGTGTGAAATGGACAGAAAAATTGCATGAAATGGCGCCAAAAACGTTTGTTTATGACGTGACGTCATGACGTCATATACCCAAATTTGAGCCCGTTTTCTAAGCTTTCTCATTCGGAATGTCTTGTGCGTTTCGGTACCACCGTGAAAAAAGCAGTGAAAATAAAAATGGTATTCCACTGTTTGAAAACAGTGAAATACCACTTTTATTTCACCGGGAAAATTCTATAATTCACTAGAAAGCAAAAAATAAGTAGGTAAAATTGAAAAAATCTTCTGCAAGCCCCAATTTAATGTCAATAATTGTGATAACAAGATCTGTCGTTCGAGAAACTGTATCGCTTACAGTAACTATATAAACTTCTCTTTTCTAAAATGATTAAGATAACGGTAAATTTTGTTCCTTATAGACGTAGGCTGTGATTGTTTTTCAGTTTTAATATGCATCACTGACTATAGCAGTACTTTCGGGTGGTATGCGGACATATTCCCCTTTGGACAAAATCCCCTAGGTATATTTTCAAAAAAACGGACAAAATCCCCTACATGACATAATCCCCTACGGACAAAATCCCCTAGTATAAATAATCCCCTACGGACAAAATCCCCTAATAGTAAAATAAGTATTTATTTGGCAATGTTTTTCATAAAATACCTCAGATTTCCATTCTAGAATATCTGGAATCTTGTAGACATAAACTAAAATAAGTAAAATCTGGAAGGACTCTGATGTGGTTAAAAGAGGAAGTTGTAAACTGTTATTTGTGTTTCCTTTATAAACGTACTTGTCTTGTGTAGATTTTACATTTTGTTAACTACATTCTGAAGTTAAATAAATATTATTAATTTTACTTTTATTTTAAATGTGTGTTTTGTTGTTATTGTTCTTGAGGGTGATCATTACATTATATATTTAACAACAACAGCAACAACATTTTGCAATTTTATTTCAGAGCTTAATATTTAACAGGCTAAACAAAACATACAATGCACACTTTCAAAGTGTAAATTAAAGCACACCACAAAGCACATAATTATAAGGAATCTACCTATTAATATCAGAAAATTGTTCACGTTAAATAGCAAACTGTAAATTAAAACTCATCACAAAGCAAATCAACACATAATTATAAGGAATCCACCTATTATCAGAAATTTGTTTATTATATTTTTACATTAAGTTTATATATACATGAAGAACTTGTGATAAACTAATAAATTAGAAACAAAAAGTGAAAAGATCTTTGACTATTAGTAATTTAATACAGTCATGAAGACAAAAAATAATTGTTGTTTTAATTTATTTAAAAACGTTTATCAAAGAATACTAAATTTTATTTGCCTAAAAAAAATTAGCCAACAATTACAATACTAGTTTGCCAAACCATTTTTATAACCAGAATTATACTACAACAGTTTCATAGAACTCAGTGAAGCCGTACATAATTTCCAATAGCCTCCATGAATTCAACAAGGGACTTCACTTTGCTCACAAAGAGTCTGCACAGATGTTTAAGTCGCTTTTGTGTTTATTGTTCTTTTTGTTTTTTTCAGCGTTTTGGTGGAAGTCTTTGGCAGTGTTGTTCATACACAGTCTCAACGTCACAATTATGTTTCTGTAGACAGTTTATTACATACTATAGAGTGGGGTTTGAATGGCCAACTAATGTTTTGAAGGCATTATTCCAACACTCACACACATTATTGGTTCTGCTTTGGTCGTTGAGTGTAGCCTCATGGACATTCCATGTGTGTGTGCGGGGGGGGGGGGGGAAACCTTGGAGGAGTCTTCTAAACCTTAGTGAGCCATTCTCACCCCTCACTGTCTTAAAGCCACCAGATATATAAGCGCTGTCAAAATAATCTACTATACTAGCTAAACACTTTGGGGCTGTTTCTCTAAGATAACTGATGCCATCACTGACTTTATACTTTTTTATAAAGTAGGGGATTTTTTACTTAGGGGATTTTGTCCGTAGGGGATTTATGCAAGTAGGGGATTTTGTCCACCAGTGGAAAACTGTTGTAGGGGATTTTGTCCAGGTATGACTAGGGGATTTTGTCCGTAGGGGATTATGTCCTTAATTCCTTTCGGGTTTCTGGCCCCTCTGGCATTTCCTTGCTTTTAAAGATCGTTAATTGTACTTCGAAATACCAATATTGTAGTTGTGTTATGCCCTGAAATTTAGTGTAAATTTTTAAGTAAATTTTTGAAATTTTATAAGTTTAAAATAAATTCTTTATTTGAAATTATATAAAATCCTTACTTTTTGGGGAAATCATTATGTTGAATTTTAATGTTTATTCTAAGTTGCTTTTGACAATCTGTATAGAAATAATTCTCATTGTTTGAGCGGTTGACACTTCTCAAAATTCTCTTTTAAATTGGACAACTAATCAAGAGAAAAAAAGAGGTGTTAGCCAGTTGTTTTCTTATCAAATGTCATAAATAATTTTACTATTTTGAGACTTAGTGTCGGTCTCGGGGCAATTATTAATCAGACAAGCTTCTGGCCCCTAAGCCATGCTTTTCACAGATCCGCCTTCGGGAAACCGGACGCGCTCATTGGTCAAACACCACCAATCCTGGGTCGCAGTTCGATCCTTTATAAGATCGCTTTTTCCAGTTAGTCAACACATCTGCTTTGACTGTTTACGTGATACTAAATATAAAACTGGAAAAATGATCTTAACTTCTTATTCTTAATTTCAGAAATGCCCCCTTGAAATTTGTGTTGTGCCCATAAATCATAATAGTAGCAAAGGTAGGTCCTTGGTAAATGTATATCTATAGTTATTCCCACTCAGGTATTTACGAATGATGTTTTGGTCAGAATTTGCTCTGAAATGCCAAAGAAAAAACAGAGATAATGATTTATGTTTCTTTGTGTGTTTATAGGTTTTCTTCGTTTGAAAAGTATTGCATTCGAATAATAATTGTTTTTGCCCGAAGAGGTACTCCACGGGGAATACTTTCTTCTTTGCTCATTTAAATTGTTTCGGTTCCTTCAATCCCCCGCTGTCCAATGGATTGGGAAAACACCGTCTCTCACTCGCAATCTAGACAAATTTGGACACCTATCCTTTTTTTAATCGAGACTGCATAAGTAAAAACGTTACGGAAGTTCTTTGGAAAACTATTTCACCAAAACAACGTAAAATATATGTGTGGATAAGACAGTCTCCAAACTCCATTGGCCTTGACATGTATGAATGTGTGCAAATATACTGACTTATATAACAAGCCAACACCTTACGCAAGTGGTAGACTATACGCTCTGCACTGGCGAACAATCTTTTCGAAGCTACACTGGTTCTGTAAACACACAAACTTTAATTTGTCAGTTTAGTAACGACCACCAACTGTAATGTATATTTTTTAGGAAGAACTTGTTTTTTGGAAACGCCAATACCGAGCTTTGCCACTTTCTGTACTGGCGAATTTATGGGCATGGAGCGTGTTCGCAATTCTTTTTCAACTTTTCTTTTTTTTCCGACGCACATACGCCATCGCGTTTTCTTAACTGGAGACTTAACTCAGCATTCTGGAGAGCATGTAACCTTTGTTTTTGAAACGGAATTTCGGTGCACAAAAGACACAGTATACTGCCAACATAGTATCGGTGAAACTTGCTACACCCTGAACAATGAAATATTTTTATCATAGCATTAACTTATTGCGCAACGAGATTTCAACGAGAAAACAAACCGGGGAAGTTTCTTACTACAGTTATCATTTCGGTTTTATTTAACTTTTGTTGTCTAAACTAGCAACTTCTGACATATTTCAAACATTAATCAGCAAATGAAGAAAAACAATATTATTGACTTATTTTTTTTTAATTTAAATAAAAGCTTTAATTGACGTATACGTTTCAAACATTATTATCTTGTTTGCGATCACTACTGTGTGAAATTTCCGGATGTCTTTAAATTTTAGTAGCAAGTCAATAGATACCGTCACTAATAGCGGCCAGACACGCCTACTTGTAAAGACCTTGCCATTAATGGTGGTTCTTCAGTACATGTATCAAAACTGTCAAAGCAATCAACCACTCACCAGTTAGAATACAGCGTTAGTTTGTAACTAAACCAGTAGTCGTTAGTTGATTTTTTACATTGGATAAGCGGGCACTAAACCACATGGGCAATACAATTTCTCTTTTTTTTCACCTTGTAAGCCAACTTGAACTCTAACTTTAAATGAGATGGTTGCCATTTTTAACCAAGTTACGAACAACCAAACGGAAGCAACTCTTACTGTGTTTAGTTTGAATTCAAAAGCTGATTATCTCTCTTAATTAACTGAATTGTATCCTTATTTTGAAGAAGTTAAGTGAAACTATGTTATTGTTTTATATGATTGTTGTTGTACAAAAATGCTGGTCATCAAATAAAAACGCACAAAAATGAACATAGGAACATTTTGTGTATTACTTTATTTGTGAAAGTAGTCCCGAAAGTAGTTCCATTTATGCAAGTGCTTGTCATCTTTTCTTTCCAAAGTAAAACACGCGAAAACACTAATTCGGTATGCAACTATATCACTGCAAACAAATAAGCATCTTATTATAAATTATATTGGGTATGCATCTAGTCATGGTTCGTGGAAGAGATGTCCAGAACGGGCCAGATAGGCCAGCTCGGAAGAGCACTCGCCATGTTAGCTAGGGTACCCGTGTTCACTTCCTGGTATTCCGGATCCTTTTTCTTACCTACTTAAATATCACATTGTTTGTGCCGTGTGGTGGCTGTAAGTCGATGCAATCTCGCCATTTGAATGGCGTTGAGTACGATACAGTCATGTTTCTGTGTAAACGTTGCGCCTGACACGGGGCCAGGTGGCGTAGACAGTAATACGCATTTCCATTACTGCCCATGAACAGGCTCAATCAAATAAATCGAGTCTGTAATATTTTGATTATTTATTTGTCATATTCGGTAGCTTTCAAAGTTCTTTTGTTATGTTTGTTATCTTTTTAAATATCACAGTAGTGTTCTTTGTAACGTGTGGCGGCTGTAAAAAAAACAGGTTCATTTTAGTATGCAATCTGTATGTTTGTTTTTTTTTGAGGTGGGTATGTAAACAATGTCACGCAAGACCAAAGGCCTCCCCACGCAGCGAAAAAAGAAGAGAGGAAAAGAGAGCATGTGTTTATAACAATATTAATTTAAAAAAAAGACACCAAAAATAATTAACGAAAATGGGATTCTTTGGGGTTACCGCCTTGGAACGGCCAGTGGCAAAACAATTTGCCACTGGGGGTTTAAACCAGGTTCTAGCGTGCACCAACCTCACACTTGCCCAACAGGTTCTCATATGATCACACAAGTACAAGCTGTCTTGGTGAAATAACTCCAACACACCAATCAACTTAATAATGTTGCATGCAAAAGCACACAAACATGTAAAACATAAGAAGCTAATAGCATTACAAAGGGGCCAGTACTCAATGATCGTTCCGAGACCAGAGCTCCTGGAGTCAAATTAGCAAGAACACGATGGCAGGGATAAAAAAACAAATCGAGCTTATAGGTTCTTTAAAAAAGATTTTCCCATTAACCTTCATAAAACAGCGACGGTAATTTCCTATTTTGGAGTTTGGTATGTGCCGGAAAATTGCAACAACTTAGGTGTAACGTGGTTATGACATCACACATAACATGGGAAGCAGCAAAATTAAGAATTGTAAAACGACACTGTCCATTACGGAATTTCTAATCTGACGAGTAACATGGTTCAATCTTGCGGATTTACACTGCACTATGCTTAAATCACAAATGGGTATATCATTAAAAGCAACTGAAGTGAGAGTCAGCTACAAGATGACTGACCGATACCCATCGCGCAAGCTTGTCTTTTTGCCCGACCTATCCTAGCTTTCTATAGACGTATTGTTTTCATATCTTTGACCATGTACCCGGAAGTAATAAAAATATATTTCATGTTCTTCTTTTCTCTAATTAATAAACGACCGTTCATATTCTTAATGATACCACAATATACCAGCTTCATATCAGACTTTTAATGACTAACTTCTATTCTTTAGCATTTTTTTCTTCTAGCTTATATGCAAGTATGTTTCAAGAAGTGTACAGGTAAATGTGCTCAAAAACAATTCACAAAACAATTCACAAACAATTCACAAGAAGTTGCAGACAGTTACACTGCAATAAAGCAAGATTGCAGGTATTATCATTTCTTACAACCGCTTGCTAAATGCTGCGCTGCAAATGTATCATTAATACACGGCTGTGCAGTATGTTTTGATGTTTAATGAATCAGTTATGAGCTATTATTATGAAGTGTATTAATTACAGTGCTCATTTTGGTTATTAATAAAGTGTAACTATTTATCTTAAGAGAAGATGTTTCAATTTATAAATGTCAATTATCTTAACTATCGTGCTTTCCATCCCTAGTGAATTATATGCATGTATTCCTTTCTTTTGAGTTAACTTTCTTTACTGGCATAAAGGTAAACTGCAGTTTAATACAAACGCTTTCCACTGAGCACGTTATTTTGTATACAGAAAAAAACCTCATTTTTTTTGCTGGATGTAGGCTATGTTATCTATTACGTTCGTTATCTATAAAATTACCTTTTCCGCTTAAAAATGAAAAGCGGATGCGAAAAACACTGTTTAATTCCTACTGTGTTATGGAGTGGTTGATTTTTATTGAAATTAAATGACGTTTTATATTTCATTAAGGCTTAGTGTTGGCTTATGCCACGAAGCTATAAATTAGTATGTATTTAATTCCCTTGATTACAGCTGTTCATTGTTCGCTAAGTTTTGAAAAACCTTTACAGCAAATAGTTTTAATTTTATGATGTAAAAAGATTTGCTGAGAAAAAGAGTTACATAAAACTATACACATTTAATGTTATTAATTAAGAGTAAATTTTCAGAGTCTAACTTTAATTTACTACTTAATCTTTTCAAATCACATGCGTAATACTTTTATTAAAAAAATAGAGAATTAAAACAGTTTCCGGCGTCAGCAGTAATATGCATATCTATTAAAGCCCATATACAGGCCCAACCAAACCGAGCGTGCATTATTTCATATTTTTCGTGTTGGCTTTCAAAGTTCCCGTTTCGTCTACTTCAAATGTTGAAGTTGGTCTTACATAAAGGGAAAAAAACAAAGAAGCAAAACATGCATACTCAAATTGCAAACAAACCTGCTATGATACACTACATTAACTGAATAATTTCAGTTTTGTTTAACTAAACTAGTCATTTTTGTTATCACCCACATGTTTTAATTGCAAAATACACAAAATAAAATCATCTAATTTTGTTTGAAAATGCTGCATTGAAGGTTCCATGTTCACCGCCATATGCATTCCATCGTTTGCGATGGATCAAAATTGTACTGTTTATTGGTGTAAATATTGAGTTGCGCTCAACCCAGGGCTAGGCGGCGTGGGCAGTAATATGCATTTCCATTACTGCCCATGAACAGGCTCAATCAAACCGAGCCTGCAATATTTTCATATCTGTCGTGTTCGTCGGCTTTCAAAGTTTCCTTTTCATCTATTTGAATACATTTCGCCCTTGCGAACTTTGTTTCTTCCCCAGGGACGTTTGCAGAAATGATCAGTCTGCACAAACGTTTGACTGGCAAGTTGTTATGTATATTGATTGACAGCTGGCGTGGCTTATTGATGTTGCATATATCAACAGTTTCCCGCTGTTGACTGGAGCTGCTAAATTAAGCAATCACACGGCTCGTTACTGTCGTACCTTCTGCTCTCACGCGTTAATTTGTTTCTCCTGGTTTATATTGATATGTAATTAAGTATTCAATAGTTGTCAATCCTGAGAAGTTGATCCCTACATCGCTTGTAGAAAAATATCAAACTGTGCAAATATATGTTTTCAATAATTCAATAATTTGTAATAAGTGATGTTTATGTCTTTTAACCGTAACAAGAATATTTTGATTTACGCAAACAAATCCGGTAGTTTCTCTTAACTGGCTCTTATTGATCTGTTAATTGTTATTAATTATCGTCTTTTATTTTTGGCAGTTTTCAGTAAATCGTCTCATTTCATTTTGTGAAATCCTTCTGTCGGTATACAGGATTTTTAAAAATATATTTCTGCAAGTTTTTGCGTCGCCCTTTCGAAAAAAGGGGATACATAGGGATCGCTCTGTCCGTCCGTCGGTCTGTCCGTCACGAAAACTACGTTGGCTACAACTTTGCCTTTTTATGTTCCCGAAGGTAGGCATATAGTAATCGCACCGTCCGTCCGTCTGTCCGTAATGTCACGCAAAATCTTGTCCTCACTTCTTCTCCGGAACCGCTTGAGGAATTTCATTGAAACTTCACAGAAGTGTTTGTCTCCAAGCCTAGTTCTGCATATCGTCAGGAATTTCTGTTCGGATTATTTTTGGCTGAGTTATACGCTTTTTCATCTTTTAACAAACCGTAACCCTAAGGTCCAATACTAATACTGATACTTATACTATACCACACCATATTACTAATATTGATACATATACTATACCACACCATTTCATTCTATACTATATACTATACTTTATACTGTACTGTACTGTACTGTACTGTACTGTACTGTACTGTACTGTACTGTACTGTCCTGTCCTGTCCTGTCCTGTCCTGTACTGTACTGTACTGTCACCAAGCCTAGTTGTGCATATCGTCAGGAATTTCTGCTCGGATTATTTTTGGCCAAGTTATGGGCTTTTTAATTTTTTAACTAACCTTAACCCTAAGGTCCAATACTAATACCACACTATATCATTCTATACTATATACTTTATGCTATGCTATGCTATGCGATACGATACGATACACGATACGATACGATACGATACGATACTATACTATACTATACGATACGATACACGATACGATACGATACGATACGATACGATACGATACGATACGATACGATACGATACGATACGATACTATACTATACTATACTATACTATACTATACTATACTATACTATACTATACTATACTATACTATACTATACTATAGGGTCATCTGAGTGCTGTACCTTCCCCCACTGTAATATTCAACTATATTTAACTATATATTTACTACAGACTTGAAAAATATGATTCTTTCATCTTTCACATTAAATACATGCAGTATGCTTCATCTCTTCCACAAGCATATTTTTCATTACATATGTTTATTTATTAACTGTGTATAACTATTCGATACAGCTCCATTTCGGCGGCGTATGTCAATTTCAAGTGACAGCTCTTGTTCTTAATATTTTTTCATCAGCCTTTTTGTACTTGGATTTTGACACGAACACTTAACGTTGGCTATAACTTTGTCATTTCTTAATATTTTCTTATCAAACTTTCAAAAAAGAATCAGAAATAAAATATTAAAATATCTGGAATAGCCACACTCAGCCTCCCCATGCAGCGAAAAAAAAGAGGGAAAGAGAGCATGTGTTATAACAATATTAATTTCAAATTAGACACCACAAAGGATTAAGAAAAAGAGAACTCTTGGGGTAACCGCCTTGGAACGGTCAAAGGCAAAACAATTTGCCAAATTATATTGCTTATGCCAACACGGTCGTGACGATGCCATATTCTTAAGGTCAAGGTCACATTTGACGAAGTTATGCCCGTTTTGTACTTAGATTTTGACACGAAAACTAAACGTTGACTATAACTGTCATTTTCTAATATGTCTTCACCAAACCTTAGAACTTATGTCAACAGGGTCGTGATGCCATGTTTAAATGTGGTCACATTTGATGGATTTATGCCCCGTTTTTGGACTTATTTTGACTTTTCTTCTGACAACCAGAGGGCGACCTAAGTAAACAACTGAACACAAGGTTTTCAATTGAGGGATTAAAATTGTTCTGCATTTTTCATGGACTTCCTATTGTCTATATTCACCTCCTTTGCTCACATGGCAACAGATAAGATGGGAAATTTAATTACTGAACGATGTATTAAACTGCGTGGCTATTGACCGAATGACCAAATTATTTTTACGCTAAATTAAATCGTAAAACAAAACAAATCTTGTCTTAAATGTAATGAAGGGCAGGTCGAACCTTTTTTTCTAAATACATGAACTAACAATAACAATTAATATTCACGGATAACAAAGTTTTAGTGATACATTTGCTAGAGGCTGTTTATTTTAAACTTTTGAGAAATGAGTTGGGCAAGAATAAAAAACAACAACATTTTAATGAAAGATGTTAACAATTGAAAACGCGTTCTGTTGCTGTGTAGAATTTCATTATATTACATTTGTTTCGTTTGTTTAAAGAGTTGAGACCGGTTGTTTATATATTGCCATGTACCATTTTCGGCCTTACACCGTACCATTTTAGCACGTGAATTCTCGCCTGGTTAATATCAAATAATAACGTCAAAGATAATGGAGAGAACATATCATGGGCTTCTTTACCCCAGCCAGTTGTTTGATGCTTAAAAACCAATTTATTTCACGTTCCTTTGAGTGTCTGGTTTTTTTTAGAGTTTTATGACAATACCATTATCAATTAAATGCCAAAGGTCTTTCTCTTCATATAATTGTCAAGACCTTAATGGCAGCGTCATGATACAATATAGCTATAAAATGGTCGTGACATTCACGTACTTAAATATCATCACAACATTTGTTTCGTAGTTTATATGACTCACACACAGCACTGTTACAGATACCCTTTTTGGGGTTGTCCCGGTTAGCTCAACTGGTTGCGTCGCAGGAATTGCAGGGCTAGGCGCTGTCGCCGAGACGGTGCAGGTTCGCTCCAAACTAGAGGCACTTTCATTTGTTAATTTTGCTGTTCTCTTATGTATTGTTTATGTAATTGGTGTTTTTTTATTTTTATGTTGGCCTTTTATTAATGTTTTTTTCGGCGTTAGCTGTCTAAGCTCACTTTTGACCTAGTTTTTCGACCAATGAAATGTTGTAAATAATACTCGTATTCTCTTATTATGCAGAGGGAAAATGAAATAAACTATTTCGATTGGTAGCTATTTACACCAGAGAGGCATCTAGCAGGGTGGAGAGGTATCTAGTGGGATTTTTATTATTATGCAGCGGAAAAATCAAATAGATTATTTCGATTGGTTGTTAGTGGGTGTTGTATTGGAGAAAAAAACAACATATTTACGATTTAAATAACCAGTTAAGTCAATATTGATGACTTAAATACAATTTTATATGGAATATTCTTGGGTGTCAGGTAAACACTTGCATACAAGTTTACACAGTGTAAAACGAAAGAGAAGTGTAGATATTTCTAGTTCTTACTGGTTCCTTTCTAGTTCCTTTGATACTGATTGTTAATTTCAAGTACAAAAAACAAGTTCATTGTAGTGTAGTGGATGACACTCTCGCCTCTCAAGCGGAGGCCCCGGGTTCAATACTCGTCCCGGGACGGACACTTTTTTTAAAGTTAATTTACGTAAAAGTTGGTAGATTTCGCTCTTGTAACAGGCTGTTTGTTTTTATTTTTATTAAATTTCAAGGACATTTATTCATCTTGAGTTCTAACTCTACAAGAGGTATTTTATTGAAACTGAATAAATGTAGATCAAGACTTAATGTAAGACATTGCTGCTTTAATCACTGTATGAAATTGTTGCAACAGCTTGAACATTTTTTTAACGATACTTTCAATGAATTTATGAGTTGTCATGATTCAGTCGCTTAATTTCTAGGTCATACTAAGAAGGCAGGGAGGGTTCGTCAACAGCTATAACAAGTAAAATAAAATAACTAAACTGTGTCTGCTTCGCCTCTCTGTATTTCTTTCTTTCTTATAAACGTGTATATATAAATATTTTCCATCAACGCCGTTTATCTTTTTTAAAGATATTTCTTGGTTGCCCTGCGTTATTTTTCCTTCACAAACGTTTTTATGTTTGAGTGACACATTTGTATGTGTACATTCATATATAATGCTTGTCTCTTGTTTAAGTACAATGTACTTTCTAAGAAAATTTTGAAAAAAAAACTTGAAACTTTTATAGAAACACTGATCTCTGCGTTAGCATGAGCTGGATTATATATTCAATGGCATAAATAATGTACGGTCACAAAAAGCAATTTGTTCTACGCTAATTATAACTTTATAAATTATAGCGATAACTGTTTCATTCCCTTTTATGATACTGTTATCTTTGCATCGAATGTTTATGGAACATGTTTATCAATTACAGAACATGATTGCTTTAATTTATAATATTTAATAAAAGACTTTAATATAAGGGTAATGTTTATGTGGTTTGAATTACTTTTGTGGTGTCTGTTTTGAAGCTGATTTTATTAATCATGCTCTTTCTCTTTTTCTTGGCTGTGTGGGGAGGCTGTGCAAACTTATTGCAAAGACAATGCAACACAAATCTAGAAAATCACTGTGCAAAAGAAGATCGTGAAGCATAATTATTATTGGCCGATGGTTATTGTAAAATGACTTGATGTTGGGGAGCGAACCCGGACGGCGTCAGCGCCTAGCCATACAATTCCAATTATGCTACCAATTGAGGTAGACGGGAAAAACCTCAAAACAGGTTGATGGAATAACCCTGATAACTGATAAGCATTTTCATCGCTGCATAACACCAGTAACCGATTATTAACTGATTACAGTACAGACTGTATGTACAGGGAGACATTTTGCGGCCGCCACACTGTAAGCTTTGGACTAATTTATATAATGCTACGGGATGCCCCTTCAGATCCGTGTGCAATGTTTTATCAATGTCTTACTTAACGATAATGAGGAACAGTTGTGAATGCCAATTTCTGATTATTAATAGAACATCGCAGATTGAATCTAAGGTTTATCCGCATACCCTTATCGCCATCAGAAAACAAAACTTTTTGCATACAGATTAATCAACCTGATATCAACAACATTTTCACTGGCGTTATCATTTATTTTTACTTCCGTTTAAAAAAAACAACATCTCTAAGAAATACCTGATCTTGTAAATTTTTCAACGGTCAACTGTATATTTTGAATTTGTTATTTATCAGAAACCCTGCGATCCAGACTTGCCAAATATTTACGAATTTATTAAAAATATTTTTTACTATCAGTATTTTATCTTCCAACCTACTTTGATGGTGAACCTAAACATTTGGAAATATATAACACTTTAAAAAGTCTGGCGATTCTGAATGGATATTTTACTTATTTTAAAGAAGCAAACTCTTATTTAACGTTACAAATCTGAACAGCTTTATAAAAAGATCCGTCTCCATTAAAACTGATTTCTAAAGAATCGTTTGGATGCATTTCCTAATATACACAATATGTGGGCATAATTACGCTTATATACCAGAATCCGGTGAAATAATGGAATGTTTTAAAACGATTATTATTTTCGTAATAATGTTACATTAATTATAAAAAGCAAATCCATCAATTATTGTTTGACGATTTTCTAAAACGAAACTGATTCATTATCTTTGTTTTATTAGTGTATTTGAAATTTGATTATTGATTGGGTAAGAAGACAAAACGATTAAAACATATTTTCATATTTTTCTGTCTTAACATTTCTTCAACATATAGTTATACATAATTTTGAGGAAAAAAGAAAATGATGTACATAAGATATGTGATTCAAAGGAATTGTAAATTCTGCCATTTTAATTGTTATATCCATTTGGTTTCATATACGATGCCCACTTCTTCGGGTCAGTTACTGGGGACTTACCTTCAAGCATAGAATCAATTTTAGCAACGCTTAATTAAATCAATACAATGTGAATAATCTATATGTTTTCAAAACTAGTTCTCGATTCAAGTGCTTAATTGTTAGGAAGTTTTCAAGAGAGTTATGTTAACGTAGATTGATTGAAGCAATTCATTTATAAGATAAATTTCTAAGACTTACCTGACATTGAACCTGTTCGTATTTTTCAGATGCCATAAACTAAGTATTACCTTCGCGGGGATTAAGTGGTTTGCGAAGAACTAATGAGTTGAGAAAACTCCAATAAACATAAAAAATCTTGACTGTAGAACCACAAAAATGTTTTTAGCTCTACATTTTTCGAATATTTGTATAAGTCGTGCTTAAAGGCGTTTTATAAGGATGAGAAAATTTCAACATAACAATGGTATAGATATAGCCGGTCCTGTTTTACTGGCAGCAATGGAAATGCAAATTAATGTTAATACTGTCTAGCATCGAGTTGAGAGCTATTGCAAATATAACTTGGAATGATGGTGATAATGAAACTAGCGGTTGGATAATTGGATATTTTAATACAATTCAAACAGCAGCGACGAATAATCCTCATATACAGAAAAAGATTTCCTAGACGAGAACGCGTTAGCTTAATTAGAGGTACCAATTCTTATACTTATCAATTAAAAAACAGACCGACTCGATAAGGTCTTGACAATCCATCAAGAAAAATTATCAGAAGAACCATTTGTAAAAAATGCTCCTTGTTCATTACAATATAAGTTTTATTTTCATCTCCAAACCTTTTTTTTCAATGAAACATGTGAGCTTGTCTTTTATTATATTATGATGAAGTGAAGTAATTAATGTGGACATAGTTGACAAAGAGAGCGTCTGAAAATTATTTGACTTAAAAACCAAAATAGATTTTCGCCAGTGGTTTCCAAAACATTTTTCGCAAAACCTAATTACTTGTTCTTTTATAGTCAACAGATGTAAAGATCACATACAATTTCGATGACGTTAAAGAATATGAGAAATTAAGCTTGTTTGTGGTGCTGCAACCTAGAAAATAAATTTACTGATAATATATGAAATTATGAAAAGGGAACTTTGAAAGCCACCGAACAAGACATGTGAAAATATTGCAGGCTGGGTTTGTTTGAGCCTGTTAAAGGGGCAGTAATCGAAATGCATATTACTGACACACGCCGCCTAGACCCGGGTTTAGCGCAACTTAATATTTACATCAATAAAAAGTACAATTTTGATCCATCCCAAACGATGGTAGGCATATGGCGGTGAACATGGAACCTTCAATGCGGTATTTTCATATTTATTTCCATTCTATTTTCAGCGGCTTATGGTCCCCAGATAAAAGGATGGATTTGCCCTAAACGACAAATCAAATGGGTGGAACTAAACAAAATAGAATTTTGACAGGGGATCTGAGAATGTAAATCCTGCATATCACAGACAACGTTCAAGGCAATATTTAAAAGCAGGAAGTATATCAATGGGGTTGGTTGAACAATATCCGAATCTGTATTGGCTTGGATATTGAAACCCATCTATAAACTGGTCGAAATATTAAAAAAACAACAATTTTAGATGTACAATTGACATAGTAAATAATTATCGTGCTCAACCACCTTCAAAGGACGTAACTGGTAAAACTGATTGAATGTACGGGGAGACTTTTTACAGCAGCCACACGGCACAAATAACGCTACTGTGATATTGAAATTATGAAAAGGGATCTTTGAAAGCCACCTAACACGACAAATGTAAAAAAATAGCACGCTCGGTTTGATTTAGCCTGTTCATGGGCAGTAATGGAAATGCATATTACTACCCACGGCGCCTATGAATTTCATCATGTACAGAGATTAACGACCACGATTTGTCTAGGAAAATTACCGGCTTTTTGCTTGTACTGTTGGATGTTTTTCTGACAAAAAGACGGCATTAGCCCGTTCTTGGGAAATTTGTATGTACTAGAATGCGTATCCATTGTATGCTGTATGCTGGTCAAGATGAATTTGCGGTGTTGTTGTCTATCAATATAATTTAAAATCAAGTAAAGGTGAATTAACAAGGTAAATCTGTGAGCTTTGAGAAATCTGATTTTCAAAAGGTAATTTGCATTTTTTCAAATGTATAAGGGGTGTCAGATTTTTCCGAGTATTTACCTAAATATGAAATATAAATATATGAATATATAAAAAATCATTCTGCTGCATGTTATAGTTGCTTAGAAAACTGCGACGGAAAGTGTGCATGTATGTGAACTATTTGTGAAAATCAAAGTACTCGTATTCGGAAAACAGGAAGTAGATGAGCAAGGAGCATAACATCGCTCTACACCATATGGGACTATAGAATAAAGCAATATGCAAAATATCAGGCTGCTGCATGTTATAGTTGCTTATAAAAGTGCGACAGAAATGTTGTCACGGAAGGACGGAAGAACGGACGGACACGGGTAAAACAGTATACCCGCCTCTTCTTTGGAGCGGGGTTATAAAAAGTATTATGCATATTTAGCATCAGTGGTCTAGACAGCGGTACTGTTACGAATGACTTTTTCTCGGCCACAGGTTCGAATCCATTTTATGATAATTTTCTTTCTCTTCAAAGATATATCTTATGTTGTTTTATTTATTTAATAATATTAAGTAGCCCAGACAGATACTTCCTTCACACCATTGTGAATATTAGAAACATTCATTAACAAACCTTGTAGTGGTGTGTTGTGTGATTGACAGCCGGTTCGAAATATCTACCTTTAATAAATCTGCGAATATATAATTTGAGAAAGGGTAAGTACATTTCAGTTAGGGCTACGATCCTCGTTATATCCTTACGTATCATCAACTCTGCCTAGTGATACATTCTACAATATTTGATCGAAAGACAAATTATATTGTTTTATATATAAACAATGATGTGATCACAATATAAAAGACGACAATTATTAACATCACTATATCTTTTATTGCACATTTCCACATTTTACAAAAATGAAGCAGTGACCGTTTAAGGTCGATTAGCTCGACCTTAACATTATGACGTTGATGATGGTCAAATATTGGTCTCTGAGACGGCATACATAAATATACAGCTGGTTATTAAAAAAGCATAACAGACACACGAAAATTCGTTCCAAGACTGTTAAAAGAATGCTGAATAGACATTAACAATGCGAAAATACTAACATGCATGAAAAGTAAATTGTCATTATTATTGTCATCATAATTATCATTAACGGAATATAAATAGAAACCCAAATGATAAAAGAAGGAACAAAAAGTGTTCAGAGCTTCTCCTTATACTATCTCAAAAATGTTCTTTTATTTAAACAACATCTTCCAAGTATCTTCATAAAGTTGGCGTTGATCTGACATTATCAAGATAAGATCACGACATTGCTTAGTATTCATTTCGCAAATAAATATATAATACAGTCTTGTTAAAAGCGAAAATGAAAAACACGCATGTTTGTCTTATCTAATGTCATACATATCACCAATGAAACAATTTTCCACAGTAAGGTTCATTTATTTTGAAGTATAACCTTATATATCAACTTTGACCGTTTTTTGTTTCCGGAATTCACCAAATCGTACAGTGTGCCTTATTGCGGAACTGCAGTTATTTTTCAGGAGCAGTCTTAACTCAGTTGCTTTTTTGCTCTCAATCAATCTGGAAACGTAGAAAGAAGCTTATGGAGTTTATAGTGTCTCGAAGGCAATACTTTTATATTCTCCCGTATTTTGATTGCATCTGCAGCGATCCAACACTTGTATTCTGAAATATAAGAAAATGTTATTAAGCATTCCCTTTTTACATAATGTGCAGTAAATCAATCGTAGGAACTCCATAAACGTCATAGATCTGCCAAAACTGATTACATCAGTCATAATTGTACTCGGTTCACCTCCGCTTGCTCATTATTATTATCGTTTGACTTATGGATTCCTCACAAAGATTATCTGCAGACCTGTCAAATGTCTCTGCTCCATTCCTCTTGATGCGCGCAAAATTAATCTAGAATTTAGGTTTCCATTCAATACGTGTTTACATCATTATATTTTTCTGCAAAAACGTGAAATATGCATATCCAGAACTGCCACACCCAGAAATCACAGCCTCCCCACGCAGCAAGAATGTAGAGAGAAATAGTGCTTGGGTTTCTAAACTGACAACGAATCTGCAGAAAACATCTTACCACAATCATTTTATCCCCTTCTATGTGCCTAGCTATATGCATTTCCATTCCGTTCATGCTTTCATCAACATGTTTCTCTAAGAATCGGTCTCCGTCAGCTGTCATAACACTCTGAAATCATCGGAAAGCGCGTTTATTATACAATTGTACAATGCTTTACGATCAAAGAAAACCACATAACTCAATTTGGACGACACATTATGTTAATAGCGGGGCAACTTGAATTTAGAATCCGAACCAGCTTAACTTGTCTTTTACTAATCGTTAGACGAGCAATTCATGTAGCAACAACAAGTAACCCCGCATGAGGATTATTAATCACACCCATACTGATGATAGAATTAAGTTAAGATTGTCCAAAATGTATTTAATTTAAAAAGGGACTTCACTCTAAGACAAATGTTACTAGCATTTCAGAGAGAAAAAAAACGAATCAGAATGGTTACAATTACCTTTAATGGTGAGCCATCTAATGAAGCCGATTCGTAATGTTCTCCTAGTTTAAACTGGAATGTTCTTTTATCTGGAATGCCTTGCATCCCTACGTTAATAGTCCACTGATCACCATCTTTACTGTACGTGATTTCTGTCCGGGCATTCTTGAAAAATTCTCTCTTTTCAACTGGAAGACCTGAAAAAAGTATTCTGTGAATAAATGGTTACAACTGCATATCAGTCGTACACAAGTCAAACAGTTGATAACGTAACTGCACAAGTTGACGTCAGGATTACAGTTTAAGACAAAACCGATTTTCCTTCACTGAGAAGTTTCCGTTTGCGCTCAACCCGGGACTAGGCGGTATGGACAGTAATGTGCATTTCAATAACTGTCCTTGAACAAGCTCAATCAAACCACAATATTTTCATATTTGTCGTGAAGGTGTCTTTCAAAGTTCCATTTTCATCTATTTTGAATACCAGGGCTACTTTAATCCCATGTTTAAATTATAATACCAATTATTTCATATGCTCTTCGAATCGGATTTATTCCAAGGAATTTGGTTCGACACGTGTGCCTGGTTTTCTAGAACATTTTCTAGATCTATATTTGGTTTAAAGAGGCTTTCGCAAAAATGATTTATATTGAATTTCTATTGTGTGGGTGTCTGGAATCTACTGGTATAATAATATTATGTAAACAAAAATGTCAAGCCAACGTTGTTCACATTGCAATGGGATTACCAGATGGTTTTTCGATAAACCGGTTAAAGGCTGTGCGGTTATATTGGACGTCAAAAAGCGTCAAAACAAAGCATTTTTACACACCTTAAGAGTGCAAACACAGACGTAGCAATACGCGCAGTACCTATTTCTGGTCTTGTTGACAAACCATCAGAACAAAGTTCAAGTAAACGAATATTTATGAGTGTGTTAACCCTTAAGTTGGCAATATAACTTAAACTAAACATGAAACCTTTTTCGTGAAGCATTGTGTTAAACTTATAACTGTTCATACCAAATGTTTAACATAACAGAACAAAACTTAATGGCATTCAAGAAGGCAATATAAAGTAACGGCAATTTCATTAAGCGCGCAAGTTTGTTAGTTTTTGACAAACTAATCACATTATTATGAACGCCCTTATAAAAACACCATTCTGTCATTCGAAGTTAAACCAATTTCTAAACTGCAGTTACAGTGGCGTTGTTTGTGCCATGTTTCGGCTGTTAAACGGCGCGCCGTACATTTAATCAGTGCTTAATTAGGCCCAAGAACCGCTCAACCTGTAGCTGGAATCAATGTTAGTTTATCACTAAGAACTGAAAGATATCCTAAGGGTAACTTTTCTAATTAAATTGTTTAGTCTTTTGTTTTAAATAAAGTTGAATCGGGAATGTTTTAAATGACGATTCCTCATTTACTTTCAGCAAATCTGCTTTACCAAAGGTTGTAGATTGCAAATTACAGTGCACTTTAAAGGCGAAAACTATTCTTCCAATTATTTTCAATAAAACATTGTAAAACGTGGATATCATCTACTCGAGTTCTGAGATTCTAAAATATCTCTGCATTCTTTCTATATATCTTGAAACTGCTACCACGAACGAATATTTCTGAAATGTCTACTTGCCAGCAGGTGCAATTAAGATAAATATAGCTAGGAAATTATTTAAAAAGCATTTCAATAGATGAAAAAGTGAAGCTTTTATAGACGAATGATGAAAACCATTTCAGAAAGTACATAATTATATTTCAAAGTTCCAAAAGATGTTCTGTGATAGCGCGAGATCGGAGTGTCAATCAAAATTCATCTTCAACAATCTGTCGGTGAAGTTAAAGGTACTTACTTTGATCTGCGATCTTATTATTACTGACTCATGGTCCCAAGGTTATATAACTGAGAAATGGAAACTAGTCTCAAATCTAAAGCATCTGATTGGCTGAACTGGCGACTAGTCGCCAATATAGCCAATCAGATGCTTGAAATTCGAGACTAGTTTCCAAACTCAATTTTATAATTTTAAGCCCAGATTCAGTCCGATAAATACAATTATAGACTGTCGTGGATGCCAGGACTAGTTTCCCTAGGATTCTTTTCTATTTTATAATATATTTCTCTGTCAGTCATTATTATAATAATGATAATATTTTGTCGATATAAATACCGACAAATATCTTAATGTATGGAGTCGATCATACGGATCTGCTGTTTCAATAATCATCTTACGTTTTAAATAAGAATCATACACAAAAAACTGTTTTGTATAGACATTGACGAATTAGAACAAGTGCTACCACATATGCCTATTTATTTTCAAATTGAGCAATACATTTTAACACGGCTGTTCTGGCTTATCAGTGCTTACAATGACATGATATCTCAACATTTATTCTTTGTTTTTAACCATTTTTTACATTCCTGTCTTAAAGATACAATTTATCGAAGTAAAATCCTTTGCAGGCCTGGTGATTAACCCATCTACAGTTGATCATTATGCTTACCTCTTTGGTTGCACGACGGTGGCAGGGGTTTAAGAGTTACGAAGGTTTATGGGGAAATATTTTCTTCAAAGACCCTTGAAGCTTGATTTGTTTCTTTTATCCCTTTCATCGTGTTCTTGCTGATTTTACTCCAGGAGCTCTGGTCTCGGTAAGATAATTGCGTATCCGCTCTTTGGCTTTGCAATGCTATTAGCGTCTCATATTTTATATGTTTGTCTGCTTTTGCATGCAACTTTGTTGAGCCGATGGGTGGGTTGGAGTTATTTCACCAGGACAACTTGTACTTGTTTTGTGATTTGAGAACGTGTTGGGGCAAGTGTGAGGTTGGTGAACCCTAGAACCTGGTTTAAACCCTCAGTGGCAAATTGTTTTGCCACATACCGTTCCAAGGCGGTAACCCCTCGAATTCTCATTTTCGTTTAATTGTTTGTGGCGTACATTTTGAACCTGATTATTGTCATACCATGCTCTCTACTTTTTGGCTGTGAGGGGAGGCTGTGTCTGCTGAATATGGCCATTCCTGATATGCATATTTCACTTTTTTGAAATTGTTTAATAATTATTAATAATTCAGTGCTATAAGCGTAGTCTATACCAATTAAAAAACTAGGATAAAATGATTAAACTCATCAACTCATTACTGTTGTCTTTTGGCGGGCTTCATTTCCTCAAATACATTTGGAATAATCTGAAATTTCTTGTCTTGGTTTGGAAAGACAAAAACAATTATTGAGACCTTGAAAACACTGGTTTTAGGTTCATAACTACAGAATCACATACTTTCTCAAAACAGTGTCTATTTAGGTAGTCAGCTGATGCGACTAAAAATTGCCACTAAAAGAGTCGTTCTATCGAAAAAAATACAAACTGTGATATCTTAATGAATTCACAATTTATGTAATTTGCTTCATAATACACGAGTTGAATCAATTTAGTGTCTGCTTTAGCAATTTCATAGAATAGTGAAAACACTGTGGGGTCAATTATAAAAAAGCTATTTATTAGCTTTTTTTATTTATATATTAATGAAAATTTTCCAGTCACTACATTGAAATTCCTTTTATGCCAATTATCTTGAGACACAATAATAGGCATTAATAAACAAAGCTATTAGATGGTAATATGTGCCCAAGGTTATTCCAGTCGCCATTTCAGCCAATCAGATGCTTGAGATTTGAGACTGGTTTCCACGCTCAGCTTTATAACCTTGAGGCCTGGTTAGAGAACAAGACCTTTGTATGAAACTGCAATTAACGGTTAGTTTCTTGATGTATCTTGAAATGAATACTGTTACCGATGATAATTTTATAACGCTGTTAATCAAAACAGCAAGGTGTTAGAATAAATAGAATGGGTTAAAAAATAAAATCATCCAATTAAGCCATTCTAAACTTATTTCAATACTCGTGTCTTGACAAGATATTGTTTAAAATTAGAAAAGAAAAAAAAGATGAAAAAATGTTGTACGAAAGAGTAAATCCCTGCATCTTTTATCATTTAAATTCAAAATTAATAACGTCTGTAACAGAAGTGCATTGTATGCAAACAGAACAAAACAAACAATTTAAAAAAAATCTTATATTCGATTTCGGTCTTGCTGTAGGGTTCTCGATCAGTTTCAACAATTTAGATTTAAAAGGTATTTGCTTTTTTCTAATTTAGAAGGTTTGAAGGTCTGTGAATATATTTATAAAGTTCTGTTGTAAAAATTTGTTAGCATTTTTACTGAATAATGGCTTATGATAATTCCAACTATAATAAACAATCATTCTTGATTAAAAAATAAACATTCGAGTACAATTATTAAAAAACAAATTTACCTAAAGCGTTTGCCATTTCATCGTATCCAGTTTTTTCTTCCTCTCGCCAACTTCCAATAAATGCTTCGACACCCGACATGGTAACACGCTCGCGATAATCTTCCTAAGTTCTCACTATAATTCCAGATTAACAAAACGTGTTTTCTAATCGACTAGAGATGCAACAGCACGCGAGTTATGAAAATAAAATGCAGCAGCAAAAACCCGATACGTAACAGAGATATGTTCAACAGAACCTCTGAATCTGTCTGCGAAGATTTGATGGAAAACAGAATCTACCGATACACAGCAAGCTTATATAACACTGGTCTTTGGTCAAAAAGTGCACAGCCGACGCATTTCAAAGTAGACCTATAAATAATTATCAATTAGTCCTTGACGATAAATAAAACTAGACAGAGACCTATTTAAAACTAATTTCTGACTGGAATTGAAATGTTATATGGCTGACAACGCTGTGGTGACATGAACTATTACAATAATTTTTGAACGGTTGGAATAAAAAAAATGTGCCTATATTAAATTAGCTTTATTTTGTATTTATCAATTCAAGGGCCGGTTAAATCGTTTTACTGCCAGTGTTTTCTGGCAGTTTTTTTACAAAAATATTGTATGACAACCCAAACCAAAATGTTCGCGGGTTTAAGTTTAGGGAGTGGGTTGGTTGGGGTGGGGTGCAATGTCTTCAATTCTGTAGTCGCGGAGATCTTTTGGAATCCGGTTTTAAAGAAATCAGATGATTTTTATATTTGACAATTGTTATGAAATTTGTGTACCTTATTATTGGAATCTCTGCAATCATGAAACTAACAATTAACATGTTTGTTTTTAATGTTTGCAAACCATACGCCACTTTTGATTCAAGTTATTTTATATAGGAATTTTGGTAGAGTAATTTGTTTTGGAAACAACATATTTTGCGTTTGATTTCAGGTATTGAATACCACTTACTTACATTTTATGTTTTGTGTGTAAGCGTGCTGTTGCATGTTAATTTGGAAATAGATGAAAAGGGAACTTTGAAAGCCATCGAACACGACACATATGAAAATATTGCAGGCTCGGTTTGATTGAGCCTGTTCATGGAAAGTAATGGAAATGCAAATTACTGCCCACGCCGCCTAGCCCCTGGTTGAGCGCAACTCAATATTTACACCAATAAACAGTACAATTTTGCGATCCCAAATGACGGTGTGCTTATGGCGGTGGACATGAAACCTATCTTCAATGCGTTTTTTTTTTCAGATTAATACCATTCCACGTTCAGCGGCGTATGGTCCCCATATTTGTCGTGTTCGATTGCTTTCAAAGTTCCTTTTTCATCTATTGTGGTAACTTGTAAAAGAATTTGACGGGACAAGAGTGTGTTCAGTGCTCCTTAGATCCTTTATAAGCCTACACTGACAAAATGTTTGCCACGGATCGTACTAAAAAGGTAACCCCTTGTATTGTTTGTGGTGTCTTTCAATACTGGTCGAACATACGATCAATTTTCCGCTCTAAAGTTTGGCTGATTCGGGATTGTGTGAATGTAGCTATTTCATTTTTTTACAGCTGCATCAATTAATAATTCTACTAGAAGATTTTCTAAATGGTGACTTTAAACTATAATGATGTTTCGAAGTATTGCTGAATTTCTGGCCTAGTAGCGGGATGGATAGATGCATGAAATAACAATGCTGTGCTCTTTTTCTTTACAGTACTATAGACTGATTATTTAATCGTCTTTAACAATGTTTAATGCCGACATGTTTTATAAAGTATAAGAACAGAAAGCATAAGATTAAACATTGTATATGATTACAAATCTAATGCATTATAAAGATACCCTTACTTTTTTCAATGTAATCGGATTTTTTGACACTATTTAAACAGCAATCAAACTAACTATCTATTTTTATTTTTTTTGTTAAATTCTAGAAAACCATGTTATTTTTATCTACCCGGTTTCTAAGAATATTCTATTATTTGTATATGTTGCAGTTCCATATTTACTCAGTATAGATAACGAATTTGTTCATTTTAAAAAATATTTAAAAAAAAGGAACAAGTGGTAGACAATAGTAAACTACAAAAAAAGATAAATGTTAAACTAAATTATGTGCGTAGGAAAACTGTTTTTTTTTCTTTTACAGGCCTACTGATTACAACAAAGAAAATATTTATATGCTCTATTTGTTAACTGCAGAGCTTTTGTTATAAATAAAGAATAAAAAGGAGATTTCGGGTAACGTTTGTTTTTTTTTTTCGTGCAGAAGCTGTCTGTAAAATTTCAAAATCGCACTGACAGTTCCAATGCGGTTACCCCTCGGGTTTTCTCTTTCATTAATTGTTTGTGACGTCAATATTGAAACTGATTATTGTATAACCATGTTCTCTTCTCCTCTCTACTTTATGGCTGTGTCTGCTGGATGTGGCCATACCTGAAATGCTTTTTTAAAATTTCATTTTCATATCAATTGGGTAGGTATCTGGTAATAACATGTGGAACATTTGAAACTGTAGTGCTTGTCTTTAAACAAGTTTTTGAACCTACTCGAAATAATTGATTATTGGTGCTACAGAAATGACTCAAACAATATCCTATTCAGAAAGCTATAAATTGTTTTATCAATATTTATTGCAAAGTGCATTATATTGTAAATGATCATAAATACTGGCAAATTGACAGTGCATGGCATGTTGTTAACTGATTCAAGCGACAAGTTATTTTAGGATGATTCAGAAAAAGCAAGTTATTCTGGGACACTACTGGTAGAATTCTAAGGACGCAGAATTGATATGGCTATTTACAACTACACGATCATTATTTGATAATATCAGTTTCTTTCCGATAAACTAAATGCTTTGTTCAAGTGCCTTTTAACGGAGATTTATTTCATTTATACAAGTGTCCAAAAGAAACGATACCATACTATATACTCAATAATTTAAAAATGTTTGTTTAAGATCTCATCCATATTGAAATTCTGTTTATACTTGTACATGGTTAATGAAATTGATTTTTGTACACTTGCATGATGCTGTTTAAAGGTCTCTCGAAGGAAATAGATCAATCCAAATGTTCTTTTTGTATGTCCTTGCAAACAAGTGGTATCGTTTCTCTTGGACACTAGTATAGTTGTGATTTTTCCATTTAAGACCCTTAAGTGATCCTTTTCAAGAGCAAAGCGTATTTTATTTACCAATACAGCTTGCTTATAATCAAAGCTATACTATTAATCTTTAATGCGATTTACCATAAGCACATGTACAGCATAAGGTATTGCTTCAGCAAATGGACTAGACATGATCTTAATCAGTATCTTCCAAATGTCCAATAAAAGATGTGTGGTCACAGTTAATAGTGTGACTGCGTTAACTATTAATTTCTAAATTTTCAATGTTAACTCGGTGCGAATTCCGGATAGTGTGAATAATGATTAAGCAGGAATGAGAATGGGTCAATGATTATTTTACACGTTAATGAAGCCACAAGGGATGCGCGTGTGTGGTTTTAATTAGAATATCATTTATCATTTAGAAAAAACATCTACCTGATGCAAAATTCATACTTTACTGCATTGCACCTAGTTGCATGTTAGGAGAATACTTGAAATGATCGATTTACCTGGAAACCGTTCAGAATAGAAAAAAACTAGTAAAAGATTTGTTTGTTTGAACTAAAAGAAATTCAAACATTTTTGTTTGGCGGAAAAGTCAAATTATCCTTATGCAAAAATTCTACAAAACACATAAAACTTACTCGTATTTGTATGAATTACAAGAGACTTCATAGTAAAAGAATGGTAATGATGTTCGATTAGGACGTTATTGCCATAAAATAAAGCTTTATTCGACCGACGTCACCAGAACGCGGATTCTGTGTAGGTACTCGTGATTCTTGAACATTTAAGGAACACTAAATTAACAAACTTACAATTTTACATTAAGTGAATGGTTTAATGGTTTCACACATAATATAACTGAAACCCGAAATACAGATGTGGCGCGTCTCGGGAAAAGGGTTTTTTGAACAGCTGACGTTAATTCTTGATGTCATAATATTGAGCGAAAATATATTCCAAATTATGCATTTCGCGACAGAATAATCTCTATTTGTTCAAAAAAGGAAACAATCGAACATAAGGTAAGAGAAAATAATAAATAATTGTGAAATCTTTCCAATTGTATACTCTTTTCCAAACAAAGTAAACAAACTTTTTTTGTGATTTTTTATTAACTATTTTTAATGCCTAAATAGTACGTATCAAACTTGAGATTAGATCATTTAAATTCTATAGTAAAACACTTTCTTTTGCAAAAGAGTATGATAACAAAGAAAAACATAACAAATCTCTTCGAATCTCCCTTTTCTCCGGGCGTGCCACACATTACATCTTTACAAAGCAAACACCCAAAACGGATATTTAATATTCTAAGGATAAATTAACGATGCTGCTGGGGTAATGTTGCTAAATGTATGTGAATGTATGTGAAACACCAAAAACATGAAATATATATGTTTTATTTGCGAAGCTTAATATCGGATAAAGTAATTGGTAAACAAGGGAAAAAGAACAAATCAGTACCTCCTACTATTACATATGACCGATCTAAGGTGGGTGGTACACTTCACTTGTTTGATTTGTTCTGTCCTATTTGCCCTTTTATTGTCTCTTGACAGTTATTATTATTGTTGCTTTGCTATTGGTCTCAGACAAAATATCTGTAACTGTGTAGGTGGCTTCGCACTGTAGCAATGTGTCAGACAGCTTTATAAATTGTCCTACTGATCGTGATGGTTTGTTGTACGCATTGACAGCGTTTCTTTAAGACTTTAAATCATTGTTCTCGTGTTTCTGGTCGTGTGCTTGAGATAAAACCGCCTACATCTCCAATGAAATACATCTGACTAAAGGTAGACACAGGTGCTTTTTGTGGTGTTTTATTTGATATTGATGATTTTATAAATATATGCTACTTTTTCCTCTCTACTTTTTGCTGTGTGGGGAGGCTGTGTTTTCTGAGCGTGGCATTTCCTTATATGCATATTTCACTTATTAAATTATTTGACTCCATTAGTATGTTTAAATGACATACAGTACTTTCTATTAGAGTAAACACTTTTTAGGAATGTATAAGGATTGCATTGTGCTCTTTAAAGTACAAAACATTACATATATAATCAGGAATCGTACAAATAAACCTTTTGGATTTTAGTAATTAACCTTAATTTATGCTTCTTTAAATTTGCTGCCAAATGTTGGAAACGTTTCAGAATAATTTACCAGTAGATTCTCTTATAAACTGATAGGACGAATTATTCCTTGACAATTTTCAAATGAGCGTTATATCATTTATGAAGTAAATAATAGGTTAAATGGTAAGATCAGTTGGAGTTCAATAAGTAAGAACGCGAAGGCGGGAATTAAAGAAAACGATCGAACTCCCAAGTTATTTTTTGAGATTTCCTAAATTGTTGATATTGACCGCAAAAATCGTTATTGACCTCGGCTATCGCCTCAGTCAATAACGATTTTTTAGGTCAATATCACAGCATATTTCCCAGCTAATAAGTAAATAATTGTATAATATTCATTGAAATGATTTTTCCAGTATAAAGTATTTACCGTGAAAGTCTATATATAACATTATTACATGAACAATAAATAGACGCAACGCGATTGGTCACACCCCCAAAATAACCGAGTCAATAAATCTAGATATTGACCCGCTTTCGCTGATACTGACCTGTCTATAAATAGAATCCAAAGGTTTCCATCTTTTATATTATTTATAGTTCATGTAATAAACTATTATATATATATATATATATATATATATATATATATATATATATATATAAAACTATAACTATTTATAGTTCATGTAATATAACAGTTATTTACTTATTAGCTGGGAATATGCTGTTGATATTGACCGCAAAAATCGTTATTGAGAATAACGATTTTTAGGTCAATATCACAGCATATTTCCCAGCTAATAAGTAAATAATTGTATATTGTGCATATATTTAGTTTAGCTCTTGGCTGGGCGAAGTAGATCTAATATGCGTTTTTCTTTACTGTCTATTAGAGGGTTGCAAACATATTCCTTGGGTGGGGTTATGCAGGAGGAGTTCAAGAATGAATGAACAATTTATATAAAGTATTGACAAAGCAGATAAATTACAATTTAAGGAAATACCATTTCCATCAGACTCTAGAATCGCAGTTTATGACGTCTTGAAAAACGATTCAGATATCGCATAAATACTTATCTACTATATGTTACGGGTTTCTTTCAAAATACAGCAAAACATTTTGACATTGAAGTGGAAAATAGACAACAAGAGAGTCTTTGCCGAAATTCTTAAAAAAACAGAACTTTTATTGATGAATCGCCACAACATAATGTAGAGGAGCATATTACTCGTTCACATATCAGATTTATTACGTATATTGTCCATGAATTTCAGAGTTCTAATGCAAACGGGTTTTCTTTTGCTTTAGTGTATTGAAGAGAATTTATTTGAATAAAGACGGTGTTTAAACATTAGAACATCGTAAGATAAATACATTACTTCACGAATATCTATCTGACGATCAGTATTTTTCTTACAGTTTGTTTTTGAAATTTAAGTGTTCGCTCTCGCATCTGCAACCTTCACAGGTTTTATAAAACAGATCTTGCAATAATTTTGAATAAGCTGTGTTTTGGTAGCTTTTCATCTAGTTCTGTTTGACGCATTTAAATATTTACACAATAATGGAGCTAAATCTAGCTGCCAGAAGGCTATAACATGACGTGTCAATTTATATGGGAATGACAAACTGTGCAAACAGCCTAATCAATCCGTCGAACTGCTTTCCTAAAAGATTTACTGCTTTTCCCTAGTGTAAAAGAGTACTTTTATTACAAAATAAATGCGTAAAAATCATAATATCAACATAAACCACACACGCTATATCGAAAATTACAATTATAATAAAAATAAATAGATAGAAAATCTCCAAGGCTATGCGATAATACAACACATTTTATCAGAAATGGCATTGCGATAATTAGATTATGCGAAATGGAGCTTTCATATCACACTTCAATGATAATGAACATGAGAACAGTATGTTGCTGCATATATTAAGTAAGTAATTTTATAGTATTATTAAACTACATAAATTACACAAATTAGGCATTAACATACAAGGTGACTGTTGGCAGATATCTTCAATAATATTCGGATTAAATTATCTTGCAAAGAAATAACGAGCTTTATCAAAATTTTCTTACCAATTTTGTTTTGTTTTCTAGTATGACTCTATAATTAAATAGTGCATAGCAAATTAACGATACCATAAAAATTAATAATCAACACATTCAAAACTCTATGGAAATTAAAATAAAATTTAAACAAACACGTATGGTTTCAAACATGTTGTTGTCCTTTTTGCAGGAATTCCAAATGGCCATTTTCATTCAGAAATAAGGAAAACATAAATATCTGGACTTGGGGGCATAATCGAATACCGAAAATCAAAATATCCCCCTTCACCCTCGGCCCCCCCCCCCCAAAAAAAAAACAACAAAAAAACTCAAACAATAACAAACAAACAACAACAAAACAACACAACAAAACAGCTAAACAACGGGGTTTCGGAATACTCATGATTTGAAGAAGCAATATTATGAAAATTGATGGACAAACTGTACGTTCTTTTCAAGTCTGAAATATTGTTCTGTCCTATCGCCTGGCAGCAGAAAAGTGTAGAAAATGTTTACCATATTGTCGACATTTGATCAGTATCTTGATTGTTAAATATTTTAGTTTGCCCTTTAATGTGTGGCGCTCACGGTGTTAAATCAACTCTCTTAGGAAATAAAACAGTAACGTCAGATGATAATTTCATTTGAAAAAATATCGTGCTATTAATACATACAAAGTTTTACAGGCCTCTTATTTGATTATGTAATAAGTTTTGATAAGTGTTATGTTAATTGCTACTGAAATAGAGCACATATAATCTGGTCTGAAATATAACTGTTCAATTAATATCTTATGCTTTAGGTATTAGATATGGGTGTAGGAAGATAAATATAACTGAAGCTTAAAAGAGTTGAGTCTGCGTTGAGCATTCGCGCTGTGGTCTATGTAAACCTACCACATAGCAAATATTTATGGCACTAACGGCACACCTGATGTATATCAAGTACACCCACATACTAATAACACGTAGAACCAGCTGTACTTTTATAGGCGGATTTCAATGCAGAAATCCTTAAGATACAAACTTGCGCTTAGACATCCAAATGCAATTACAGGTAATAATTATAACATCTAGTTAATTCGACCATTATCAGGGTGGCTATACCACGTGACTTATAATGTCATTCACACATTTTTATCGGAAAAATCACTCGCCTCAAGTAGGATTTTTGCTTATTTCTCAGTAATTTCTGGACCGATTTTGATCAGATAAAGAACACCGTACTCCTGCTAAGAAGCGTTTTCATTTACATTAAACCCCAAATATCGATTGGCTGCCGTTTTCTCTAACAATCAATAACATTTCAAAAAAAAAAATTCTTTGAAAAAGTAATAATATGACATGTATTCTCAATGAGACGAGTTCTTAAATACAGAAATCATATTAGGTAAAATGTGCAGTACTAGTACACATACTTGCACAAGCCGCCAGCAGACAACAACAACAACACTACATAATATGCAAGTGGTAAATAAAAGGGCATTTTGAACACGACAAATGAATCTATTACAGGATCGGTTTCATTGAGCCTGTATGGATAGAAATAAAAATGCATATTGAGCCTATGTAGCAAGCCCTAGTTTAGCGCAGCTAGGTATTTTCAGATGTAAAAAGTACATGTTGGAACATGATATCCTCAGAAATTGTTAGGGGCAAATAATGTATTCGCCTATGATTCTCAGGTGCACAAACATGTACAGTATACCCTGGTGAATTAACCTCAACATTTCAACACACCCCAAAGTGTTACATGCAAAAATCGTCAAAGTAGAACAAGTTGCACCTTAAATGAAGTTTACTTAAACATTTTGGGCACAATTCTTAGTTTATCTGTAATAACCACATGTCTTGATAGAGAAACTGATTAATTTATTTGTCTACACCATTGTCTGGTATATCATCAGATTGTTCTTGACGTATTGTTATTAAATCACAGTTCAGAATGAACAAAAAATGCACGATGTGTTGCATACTTGTTAGAACAATCGCAAGATATTGGTATGCATACGAGAGTTGTATTTCCCATGCTTGATAATAATGCCTGATAAAATTAAAAAAAAAATCAAAACAAAAAACTCAGCAGTTAGACAACTTATTGTTATGTGTGGTTAATATCATCCGACATTATCATTTAGACAGCATTTGTTATGATAAGTAGCATTGGGTATTGTTGAACATAATGACGTCTTTAAAAGGTTATCGAGAACTAGCGTATCGCTTGCATCGCATTCAAATTATAACCGTGATGTTTTGAACATATACTTAAAATTGTTCACGTAATAATGCATGTGACATTTGCTTGATAAGATGGTTATGGATTTCGTTTCAGGGTAATGAGTGGTTTTCAGGAAATGTGTTTTAAAACAAATACATCTTATTAGATAAATTGCAAACATGAACAAAAATCTTAAAGTACGTTTGTCTCACTCGAGAATAATGTAACGTATGACATTTCTGGTAAACGAAGATTTTATTCATACAACAAGTGCATTCCATCAATATCGACCTGTGGTTAACGTATCTGAGAGAAGACTAGCACGTTCAGATCTGATCTAAGATAGACCAAGAAATCATTTTGATAGAATAAATCCGTCATACCGAAAAAACAATTGCCAGCGCACTTGAGTACCCCTTACTTTTCCAATGCCAGAGAAAGAATATGATTTATTTATCTTCTTGATATAAAGAGGCTGTAGTCACATAATAGATTTTAGAAATAGAATGTCTGCTCATATAAATTATCGATATGCACCACAGGTCCAAGTACAACGATGCCACTTTCATAGCAAATCGGAATATTCAGAAAATATTCAGAAAAATACAGCCAAAAACAAGAAAGGAAAGAACGCATTCGTTTATAATAGTCACTTACAAAAACACACCACAGCCAGTTGTAACATAGAATAGCTGTCAGAGGAGAGAGCAAGCTCAACTATTCGATTAATTTGAAAAAATGTAATATTGATATTGAAGATATTTTTTCTTTGTGGTGTTAAAATTAATAATAACACTCACGCATAGTCGTTTATTTCATATTATCGGCTTAAATGAAGGCTTGGTTTTTTCCTGACTAGGTGATTTACAATCTTATTAGTTAACGAACTCTTAGTTCGATTTATATTTTTCAGTTAGCAAATATTGGTCTGGTCTGTTAATCAAACTTAAAATTCCATTGGTGTAGCCATTTTGTATAATATTTTTTAGTTACAGTTTGTAATATCTTACCTTTTAATTTCGCCCATTGTAATATTTTACTGGCTGTGTGGTGGGGAGGACGTGTAATTTACTGATATGCATAATTAACATTTTAAGGTAAGTTTTCAGTTGTCATGAATTAAACATGTAGCAGCCTGATATTTTATATATTTATAATGTCTCCCACCCTCCTCTGGGGGAGACATATCGTTTTTGCCCTGTCCGTCTGTCCCGTTTCCCCTGAAAACCGTTTCTGCTCAATAACTAGAGTACCGTTTGACCCAGAGCATTCAAACTTCATAGGGTGATAGCCCTTATTGAGTAGAAGAACCCTATTGATTTGGGGGCCAGTAGGTAAAAGGTCACAGGGGCCTGTAGAGTGAAAACCGTTTCCGCTCAATAACAGGAGTTCTATTTCACCCAGAGCCTTCAAACTTCATATGATGGATGTCCTTATTGAGTAGAGGACTCCTATTGATTTTGGAGTCAGTAGGTCAAAGGTCAAGGTCACAGGGGCCCCGAAGAGTGAAAACTGTATCCGGTCAATAACTGGAGTATCGCTTGACCCAGAGCATTCAAACAAAATACGGTAATAGCCCTTATTGAGTAGAAGAACCCTATTGACTTTGGGGTGAGTAGGTCAAAGGTCAAGGTCACAGGGGCCAGGGCGCAGGGGAGAGACATGCATTTTTCACAAAAAAAGTATTTTATATGTATATAGGTAAATACTCGGAAAAATTTGACACCCTTCATACATATGACAATTGCTTGCAAATTACATTTTGAAAGTCATATTTCTCTAAGCGCGGGTATCACTAGTGAGCATTAGCTCACAGGTTTATCTTGTTATTTTAGAATTTACTTCTGACCACGATATTTCAAACAAATAGTGCAGCAGCCGTATTTATATTTATAGAACTGCGATTTTATTTAATTATCGCTTCGCTGTTCAGAGTTCTAACACACATGGTTATCAGTAATCTTTAACAAGAAAGGTTTGCTTTGAAGATTCTCTGGAAAAGAAAAACTAAAACCATTTAACATGTGCTGTTTCGTAAATTTATGGTATTTTAATCAAATCAGCAAGTGCATAAATTCGCACACATCGAAGCAATAAAGGCTCGGCATTAAGAGATTTAAAGGCATAACATGAAAGTGAGATACCACAACTCGCAGAACATGTAAGGCAAAGTGATTCTCCAAGCAAACATGGAAGTTCTTGAATGTTGATGAATGAATGAACGAATGAATGAATGTTATATTATTCTAATTAATAGCATATTATGTAAACAGGTTCATTTTTATATTTTGAATTTTCGAAACATATCTCGTTATAGTCTGTAGGTTCTTTTAATGCGCTCTATAAAATGTGAACGTATTTTATGTAGATGAATAAATGTGATCACCCTTATAGGCGCCCTTAAGAGTAATAAAAAGGAAACGAAGTGGATACACGTATTACTTATCTAGCACTCATATTTAAGGAGCTAACTAAAGAATGTCATTTTATCATTTCCTTAAGATAAAATCTACCTTTTTATATCCGACAAATAACTGTAACGCATTCTATTTCTCGATTGTTAAATAAAATAATTATCCCAGTTATAACTGAGCTCTGCAAACAAGCTCAGTTATAACAACATATTGTAATACTATTTCTGCAGAAATGTTGTGTAAATTATCTCTATGAACATCGCTCAATTAACTGAAGTTTCTGGATTGTATCGTGAAAGAAAAATTCACATAACAATGAAAACTGATTCTTCAACAAGCGCATAAATTCCTGGCGCAGTGTAATACAGGATATTACATAAAACATCTTGTAACTACATCTGACACTTATTTTAATGTACTGGTAGAATCCGGGTATGTCAGGTGCATTGTACATACCTATCCTCTTATTAAAGTGATTTACTCTTTGGGTATAATTGGACACGGGACACGGAGGATTGGTATTTCTTTGCTTTCAGACTAAAACTGGCAGCATAAATATCTCGTGCTGTGAGCGGTTTCTTTATTAAGGCCCGTCTACAATAATCACTGGAAGTTCGTCGATACAAAAAGATACGTATCAATCTCCGAACGGCATTATGCATTGCATTTTAATAAACTTTTCTAAAGTAAGAACAGTAATTGAAATATCAATATTCTGAATGTTTATATTACAGACAACTATGTAGGATATCACATACGTGCTAGAAAGAATACGAGCAAAGCCACACGATACGAGATTTAAATGCCTGTTAATGACTGTTACGCTGAAGGAATATAGTCTAACAACTACACATATTGGTTGTTAAATAATGGCTCTATTTCATCATGATTGTAACTTTATATTAAAAGGATCTCCATATTACTCGTGTTTTTACGACATTTGTCTTTTAGTGGTTTATGGCGTATGCAAAGGTCGCACCGTACATCAATTCAGTAACGTTATTATTACTGCTTCTTGTTTTTACAGACACTTGTTTTCAAGCAAACCTATAAAAAGCAGTATAGTATATATTTAAGGTCCGTCCACAGTCGTCATTGAACGAAATCGATTTAACAGAGAACAATCAAACAACCGCTTTTACGGCAAAATTCAACTCGAAGTGTGAACAGTAAAGAAAAATAGCTTGATCTACAAATTCCCTAATCTTGAAATAATTGACTTGGGAGCAGTTTGACGAGATTTATCATCAATTTTTCTAAAATGCACTTCTTGTATTTAAAGGTTGAGTAGCCAGAAAATTGTGCTAAATTGCTTGTTTGGTTTTAATATGACGCTCACTAAAGGGAAAAACATAAGACCTTATTAATCAGCAGCATTTCTGCTTATTAAATAATAAATGAATTCCATTCCAAGTATCCACTTTTATAGTTACCTCCCTTGCAATTAAAGACTGTTCTAATTTTGACCATGTGGTGTAAGTAACTGGTATTTGATTCATTTAAGAAAACAATCCATAAAGTTTTAACAGGCATTTCTTTTGTGATTCTAAGAGAACTCGTGGAAAGAACTAAAGCAGTTCTTTTTAATACCTATCTTGACATAGTGAAGAAACGAAACTTGCATACGTTGTAACCATATACAATTGGTGACCAAACAGAACGTTGGGTTAGTGTTTATACTGCACTGTTTTGATAGGATACGCTTTGTAAACAATTTAGGTTGTTTTACGCACTGAATGATTAGACAAAATATTGTATCCGTATAGGATTTGCTGTCTTGTTATATACCAGTCACATTTGCTAAGTGCAACGCTTTAACAAATAATTTGTAAAAAGCGCTAGACAGTAGAAGCCGAAAAAAGGCAAAGATCTGGTGAAAAAAATGACTAAGATGTTTTTGTTATGCACTGGCGCTATTTCAATATGATCTATGTATATCCTGTTCGAATTTGTGATCAAATCCTGAATGTCATAATATGGTTTATTATTATTTAGGCAGGTAACCAATTGCGAGTTCGTTGTTAGTTGTGTGATTAAATCTGTCTCTCTCTCCATCTCCCTCTCAATTGTTTTTCTGTGCTTATTTTAAAGTAAAAGACGAACCATAGATTGGCATTTCTCGGTAAGCGAAGTCCTTTAAAATAAGATCAGCAAGATTGTAGATACCATAAAATCAAAACAATAAATTCTTTATTTAATGGTAACGCACTACGTTTTAACACCTACATGCCAAACTTATTTACAATTTGGCAATCTTAACAAAAATAACTAATAAAACAATTCTAATTGTGACTATAAATGAAGTTGATTTATCTAATCTATTAAAAATATTCAAAACGTATGTTTGATTGATATTTAATGACTAGATAAATTGTAGAATTGAACGTTTTTCATAGAAATTAAACTGCCGAGTTTCATTGAATATCCTGTAAAATTGTATAGCAAACGTTGTTGCGTCAAATATAACTTGCATTTAAACCATTTTTGAAAGCAATGAAAATGCTAAAATAATCGCTGTCGGTTACAAACTCAACATCGATGGTTTTCTTCTTTCCATTAGCGAATGAAGATAAAATATTATAAACATTAACATTGATCTGGTGTTAAGCTACTTACTCAATAATTTATTGTTACTTCACTGCAAACTAATTGCTGATAGTTTGTCCATAGAGCATTTAATAGAATATCTTCCTTGTAATTTAGAAGAAACTGCAACAGTTTGCAAACACATTCATAGCATGTTAATGGATGCAACGTCTGGCGAACAGTCAGTCAGTGTAAAACATGCAGAATTGGCGCCTGTCAGCACGTGAGCTGGCGACGTGTTGCTTGTCGGTATGCCTGATCTTAATGTTCTCAAACATAGGAATATATCATAACTCTGTCTAAAAAAGACACGAATTCTTTAAAATGAAAGTCTTATACTTAAACTGTAGACTATAAGCCAAGTCTCATTGCAATGTCATAAAAAGAAAAAAAATCAAAATCTCTCAAACGGCGAAATGCAGTTCCATAAAACTTTGCACAAATCAATATTGATAATGTGTTATTTACTTTACATACGTTAAAACAAAATCTTTTAAAATCTATTTGCAACCAAAACACAAATCGTAAGTTTAAATGCCTTTATTCAGGATAAACCAGTTGATCCAGTCGTCGTTACGAAAGCGATTTTCACCATTCATTTATGACTGTAGCGATTGTCTCCCTTTGTCATTCGTCAATTAGCAGACTACATTTGTCAACAATGTTCATGCAACATTTTTCATACAAGCTGTTGCATTAAATCGTAGGCAACTCGAATAAAAAGAAAACTGATGAACACATGTTTATGCAATTTTTATTGTTTTTTAAAGAAGAAACTGCAACAGTTTTTGCAGAAACTGCAACAGGCACAAGCAGATTCAGCAAATGATCCAACAAGGAAAGAAAACAGTATTAAATCTTTCAAGCCGTAAATAAACAGACACTGAATTTAGACTTTTAGGAAAAGGTTTGTCATTCTGTCCAAAACAAAAATCTTACGATAAAATTAAAATAGCTGAAGATATATTAAGATTTAGCCGTCGTTTACGTCTGAATTCTTTTTTGAAAATGTTGATAATAATAGTCAAAGTTATTCACAAAATATTTCTCAACAAAATTCAAATTTGGTCAATGATTTTAAAGACATGCCTTTTTCAATAAGAAACAGTCCATTTTCACTCAAAAAGTGGAAGGGATCATTATTTGGATTTTTACGTCGAGGCTGTAACACAAGAAATTCTTAGTTCCCTTCCCAAAAAAGGAAAATATACTAATATTACTAAAGAAGAATGATTAAATATTGATAATTATTAAATGGTTTAAATACATTATAATGATTAAATAACTTGTCTAAAAGTGAAGACATTATTATCAAAAAAGCAGACAAATCAGCTTCTATAGTTATTATGAACAGATGTGACTATGAAAAAGAAATTCAAAGGCAACTTGCAAATGATAATTATTATGAGCAACCTTATTGTGATTTGTCAGATAAAGTAGAGGAAAATGTTCGATTATGTATTGATGAAATCAAAATGACCAATGACTTTGTTGATCAAGAATTTGGTATCTTTCCTGAAAAAAATTAGAACTCCGCAATTTTACATTCTGCCTAAAATCCATAAAAAGCATAATAAAGAATTACCTATTGGATTCCCAGGTAGACCCATTATATCAGCATGTAATTCATGGACAGAAAACTTTTCAAAATATTTAGATTACCATTTACAGCCATTAATGCAAGCTCTACCTTCATATGTTAAAGATACTAGTGACTTTATTCATAAACTTAAAACTCTTAAGCTAACACATAAAAAAACTTATTTAGTCACTTTGGATGTAAGTTCATTGTATACCAATATCCCTCATGCTGAGGGTATTGAAGCATGCAGACATTTTTTGGAAACTAGTTGATACAATGGCAGACTTTCAACTGATAATATATGTAAACTTGTCAATTTAGTATTACACAACAACTTTTTTTTCAATTCAATGGTAATATGAACTAAGGCACTGCCTCTCTCGGAATCGACGAATCAAAAGTTATGTATATCGTATGTTTAACAGTAAAGCAAAGAAACAAGTCATCATTTGTTGTTTCACTTTTTAACCAAAACTGATCAAGGTTGTAAAATGCAACACTACATCTTAGTGAGCTGAATGATTCTGTGAAGTTTGGAAGAATCCTTTGAGATGTTGAAAACACCAGGTTGCCTGTAAACTCTTAGTTAAACAGCACCAAAATGTGATCAAAATGCAAGGCTGATCGATGGTATAAGAAATGTAGACTCATAAAAATCTGGTTTTAGGTAGATTGTAAAACATCATTCCACAACACCTAAAATACCTAGTTGGAATATGGTGACACCAATGACAGAGCAAGTAGCGAAGCTTGTCATATTCTTTGAATATTCAAGCTTGAAATCAAAAAACATACTTTTGGTTCTGAGGACTTAAGATAATACTATGAGTGACAGTAGAGGAATTTATTATCCGAATAGAATGAAACATTCAAATTAGTCCATGAAAAGCAAATGCTGAAGGAGTCTATTCCTATTTTCTATGGTTCCATTTAACAGCAAATTATATTCATAACAAAATTATGCTGATTGTGTTGTTGTTCATTTACTGTTCTTCAATGAGGTTTACATTAAAAGGTTTTTGTATTCTTTGATATCACATTCACACAGTATAATTGTATAAACAATTCTTTTTCTTGTCAAGTGACATAAACTTCCAATGCAGCACTTTCTATTGCAGGAATTAGTAGTGGAAGTATACGTAAACTGTATGCTCCCTCTACTGTCTAGAACAGTTAACCTGGTCTCCCCACAGCATTTCATGTGAATCTGTTTACCTGAAATATTAAATTCAACAGCAAATTAATTTATCTTCAAAAATAATTGTATATCATATTGCTTTTATAAATTTATTTGTCGACAGTTAAATTTGATTTAAAATATTTAGACACAAAAATAAAATTTGTCAAATACATTGATTTTGTATGCTCTGATAATTACTTCAGGTATCCTGACTCCTGACTTACTCTATGGAGACTCTTTAAATCACATGGACAACAGTTTAGTTCCACGTCAGCCGAACATTTTTGGTGTCTGATCTGGATCTAAACTGGTTGCTTCTTGGTCAGAAATAACCTCATCAATCTAAACTTAAACAGAGTAGATCCTGATCAGACTGCACAGATGAGCCTGCTGAACTGGATCCGATATACATTGGTCACTAATGTGATAAAGGGTGTATTCATGAAGTAAAATGTAAAAAAACTAACACAGTAACTTATATTCATGCACCGGTAGATTCAGTGTGATGTCTATTAACATTCATGCAGCTTTAATAAATGAAAATAAAGAAAATTTATGCAAACCTTGTATCTGTTTACTATGGTAATGTTCATATTCTATGCCATAGCTGTCTACCAATTCTGCATAAGTATCTATAGGCTTCATAAGCTTGGTGATACACATCTCTGAAAATAAATGTTTTATTTTAAATCTTCTCTGATAACTAGTAAGTCAGTTATACAGTACCTTTTGTGGCTTATGAAGATGTACATAAATTGCTGTTGCCGTTAACAGTGAACAATTCATACTGTTGCCATAATTTATTTATTACATGTAGGGTCTTTTTATTAAAATCACATAAAAGGAAGATGGTAATGATGAAAAATTTCATGCCATCTTTAATTCCTACACAAGATTAGCATAAAAACAGAGTGTTATCACATTTTAAAGACCACAAAAAGATGTGCCAGCTGATCTGAATCTACATCTATGCCATCTGATCTGGATTTACATGGGCTGACCATTTGTGGTAAAAAGGTGTGTCCATGAAGTAGGTTAAGTTATTAACTGTGAAAACTGAAACAGCATTGTTTTCTTTCTAAAAAAAGTGAACAAGATTATGAGATTTATCCACTAAATAAAGGATTAAATAAGTGACCACAGGGACCCATCATGTATGTACAACATGGTCTGCAGAGAAACTTTGTGGCATTTGATTCTGTGTCTTCCAAAATTTGGCATGTTCAGGTGATGTTGTGTGAACATGCCAGAGATTATGGTACACCATAGCAGGACTGGACAAATTTAGATTTTTTAGTAACTAGTCCAGAACTAGCTGGGTAAACATTTCAGCTAGTCCCACTTTTGCGCAAATAAGCAAATTCTGATTAGTCAGTATTAACAGTAAAGAAAGAAACAGGAAATTCAAGAGGGAGCGTTACATGGGGGCTTGAAAATGTTAAAATAGATCTCAAAACATGTTATTTTGTAATAAACTTATTGCTGTTGTAATATGATATGCATATGGTGCTAAAAGAGAATGGCGCATATCAAATTAACGTTTAAACTAGTCTACACTAAAAAATTGAGCTAGCCCACGGACAAGCAATCAGATATTTTGAGATTGTCCGATACAATTTTCAGCTTGTCCAGGCGTCGGGCTAGTGGGTTTGTCCAGCCATGCATAGTCATGTAAAGGAAGGGCAAATTCTGTGCTGTTTGAGTGTTTGTACTGTTTATTAAGGGTAAATTAAAAAATATTACCTCTCCAGTAGTCTAATTTTTCTCCTATTCCAGTTTCATGCTCTTTGAACCAGATTTGTCACGCATCTTTCATATGCATACTTCAAACTGAAATACAAATTACAAAAAACAAATTTTATAAACGATGTTATTTGCCCAATGCATGCATATACCTTCCGATGACTTAATTTATTTTCTTAGTGACATACTTCCTTAAAGTCGCCGGACTGTCCGACCTTTCTGGTAAAATTTGGACTGGTCTGATGTGATTTGATCTGCATATTCTAATTTTACTCGCTAAATTACAATTTTACTCGCTGTTTTGATTCGAGACTGTTCCGAGGGAAATGAGTGAGGATATCCGAATGAAATATTTTACGTATTCGTCATAATGACAATTTGTACCTCTGAAAACAAACAAAACACCCTTAATTCTGTGTTTTGCTTATTTCATGTGTTAAATGTTTCAGTCAGACAGAAATTGTTTCGGTCAGACAGATTTTCACATCTTGTCTGACCTCATGTCTGACACTTTTTTACAACTTTAGGGAAGTCTGTAGCGATCATTACACTCAAACATCTGGACCAAGGCATGTATACAAAAGCTCGACACAAACTATTGGACTGTGAAAACTAAATAAAATAAATAAATTTTCAAATTTATACCAATTAATGAATGGTCAACACGGCTTCACCATGCAACACATTTGAACTTGTAACAGTTACTTGTTTGACAGAGCAGAAGTGTAGAATTCCACTCGACCGCTCGCCATGGCGAGTAAATGATCCGTTGGGTCGAGCGAAGCGGCCGAAACATTCGTCCGGCAGGACGCGTAAATTTTTCAGCAAAAGACATGTGTTTTCTTCGGAAAATGAAATATTTTCACTTTGTTTACAAAATACGATTCGATTTCCGGAATTTCGGTCGATTTCCAGTGTATTCAGAACGTTTCTGATGTAAAGATAACAGCAGCGATTTATTTTTATCCTCATTGGGTTTCCCAAATCAGAACGAGGCTGCAAGTGCACCTTTTTTCCCGCTGTATGTAAAAAATTATGTAGAAACAAATGAAGATAACGTTTTTTACACAAGATACGGGTGATGATGAAAAGCGAGAGAGCGAGCGAGACAGTAAGAAAGAGATAGAATGAAAAGATAAACGAAAATTGCAACAGAAAGAGTATTTTATTTAAAATGTAAGGGCGAGTGAACTTTCTGTAAGGGCGAGTGCACTTACTCATTCACTCGACCTGCTGGGCGATTGGGTCAAAGAAAATTTCTACACCTCTGTCAGAGCAATTATTCCTAAAATCTGAAATAAATAATTAGTGGTAAACACGGCTTCGCCGTGCTTCCTATTTAAATCATTCTACACTATGCCTTATCTTTTAATGAAATGTAGCTCTAATAATTTTTATTTGTTGTAAATGAAGCATTGTTCAGATAGCATTTGGTAAACAAAGCTTTACAGGAAGAGTATTTTATTTAAAATGTAAGGGCGAGTGTACTTTCTGTAAGGGCAAGTGCACTTACTCATTCACTCGACCTGCAGGGCGAGTGGGTCAAAGAAAATTTCAACACCTCTGCAGAGCAATTATTCCTAAAATCTGAAATAAATAATAAGTGGTAAACACGGCTTCGCCGTGCTTCCTATTTAAATCATTCTACACTATGCCTCATTTTTTTTATGAAATGTAGCTCTAAAAATTTTTATTTGTTGTAAATGAAGCGTTATTCAGATAGCATTTGGTAAACACAGCTTTACCATGCCTCAAACAACTTATATTAGCAGAGTAGCTTTATGCTATATCTGCAAACCTTGGGTTCGAGTCCTGATCATGAATGCACATCTTCAAGCTGGTCAGATTTCATTTGACCAGTTCTGTCCAGTCTACAATATCCAGAGTTAATTCAACGCAATACCTAATCGCTTTCCCACACCAAATTAAAACGAAAGCAATCGATATTACTATCTAATCTGCATTGTTAAACTTACTGTTCTTGTTGCTGATTGCAGTAAAAAAATAAATAAAAATGTCGTTAATTTCCAATGTTTAGAATGTTGGGGAAACCGGTGTAATTGTCACTTTGCCACTCTGTATTTTAATTAATTAACCAAAATGCGAACAACTACCGTAATGCGCATCGCTACGGTGGAGTCTACTGTTAGACCCTAACTCTGTGACAATATTAGGTTTTAATCAATGTAGAAACTTATTTACCTTAATTTTTTAGGCGGGTTTAATCTTAATTGTTATCTAACATATGGAAGAAGAACTTCTGAAAATGTGAATCGAGAAACAAAATGGCGGCTTTTCAGTTTTTTAATCCGGAAGTAAGCACAAAAGACTATTGCACCCGGATGAAAGTCACATGGTCCAATCAGAAGCCTTATTTTGCGACACGGTTTCAAGTTACTCCTTTTTGCTCATGCGCAATACCGTAATCGGAATCGACACGGGTCGATTCCGTATTAATTTTCGTCAAAAATGGGTACAGCCATGGGTAGTCCAATGGCACCTTGCTATGCATCTTTATTTATGGGTAAACTGGAACAGATGTTTTTGGATGGATGTAAATATAAACCAGATGCATGGCTTAGATTTTTGGATGACATTTTTTATGATTTAGACTCATTCTTTAGAGGATTTGTATAAATTTTTGAATCACTTAGTGCATTTCGTCCAAATATAAAGTTTACTTACAATATCTCAGAATCTCATGTAACATTTTTAGATGTTGATGTGTATATTGATGAGAAAAACACCATCAGTACCAGTGTTCATGCAAAACAAATAAATATTCATCAGTATGTACATTACATTTCTAGTCATCCTATGTCGTGTAAAAATAGTATTCCTTTCAGCCAGGCCAAACGCTATTATACCTTTTGTTGTAGAATACAATCCGTCCTTTCCAAATATTAGTTTTATCATCAACAAGTACTGGGATCTATTAAAACTATCTAATAATCCTGCTGTTAGAGAACTACATAAATACAAGCCCGTCATGGCTTTGAAACGACCAAAGAACATTAAGGACATTCTTGTAAAAAACTACTTTTCAACCTCAGAACAATGTTAAATATAAATCTGTTAAATGCAACCGTCCTAGATGTTCTCACTGCTCTAACATCATTGAAAGTGATAGTTTCACTAGCTCTCAGTATCATACAGAATTTTAATGAAAACATAATACTGATTGTACAAGTTCAGATGTAATTTATTTAATAACTTGTAAAAAATGCAATATGCAATATGTTGGCCAGACCAGTCAAAAAGTGTCTAAGCGTATGAACAATCACCGTTTTGATATCAATAGCTATATAGATCCTGCATTTTTTACGCTGGTTGCTTCCCATTTCAATCAAAATAGTCACAGTCTAAATGACTTTAGTTTCATGTGTATTGATAAAGTTCATAACAATATGTAGAGACTTATGAAGGAAACTTACTGGATTCATAAATTCGGAACAGTTTTTCCACAGGGTCTAAATTCAAAAATATTGTATGGCTTATCATGAAAAAGTTTAACGGTGCTGATTATGTAGATTATTAAGGGATTTTTATCTACCAGTAATTTCCCTTTATTAAGTCTCTACAATTTACAATATAGATGAAATAATGAATTTATTATCTGCCTTACATTTTATAAAAATTATTTATGTACAGTTGTTACTGGAATCCATTGTACAGTATGCTTTGTCTGCATTTTTTCTACCAGTGACTGTTGAATCTATAAGATCCTGTACTTATTACATAAATTTAATGTATTTCCTATTTTTATCAACATTATATTATTTTTGGCGAAAAGAATCGTGTGATTTTATATATGTTTCCTTCATTTTAATTTTTTTATTGTTGTTCGTGCCAAATAATGTGCAACTTCTTTTTGCGCCAAAGTTGACGTCGTTTATATTGCTATGTGACGTCTTTTTTACGCCTAATGGTAACTTGTTTGCAAAGTTCCCAAGAAAAATCCATTACGATAAAGAATTCGCAAGCAGTTTAGCACTGCGACCTACCGACCAGTACGTCACAATTTCATTGAAATACTCACACACCATATAGTTATTTATTCCTTGCATGTGTGATACAGGAACATTTCAGGAAATATAGCATTCGTTTTATCCGCTCAACTATAAAATACGTTACTATACATCTATTGGAAGACTCTTGTATACAAAAGCTGTAGATATGACCCGTTTTAATTTTTCAAGCATGTCCGCTGGCGTCAATTCGCTTTCAGCACAATAAGTGCACCGCGGATTCTTCAAACGGTCGCCGTTTTTTCATCAAATGATATTGCCTCTACTTGGGGGCGAACCCGCATCGCCACAGCTACAGCGCCCAGCAATGAAACTCTGATTACGCTACCGACTGAGTATATCCACGTCACTAAGATTTGGAAATGCACAGCGCTAAAGCTCATAGAAGCGAATAAAATGAGTTGGTTACTGTTTTTTAAAACTGTTATTCAGTAAACTTTGTCACAAAACTTGCCTAACCTTACAACAACGTTTGTGGTTTGGCATTTACATTTTAGTGGTATCTATAGATCTATAGGTGTATGTAATAGTAAAAATATAGCATTCGTTTTATTCTCCACTTTGTGGATCTCGTAACTTTATACATGTGCTGTTATGAAGTATCAGGAATTTATCTAGTCCCACATTTTACGTCAATACAATGCCTTCTTGCATTTGTTACAGATTCTATTACCTACAAGATTGGTCAATATCTCATTAGTTTTAATGCAAAGGAAAAGTGAGTATATCAAGGTATAAGTTTGAATATAATTGACATCCGATCTTTGAAGCAGACGAATGTTAATTTCAGTCAGATGCTCTGAACACTGTACTTCAAAGTCGCATACATGTTAGAAGTCCGGAAAGAAAAAGAATCTGATGTCAATAATTTTAAAATAAGTTTCCATGGTGACAAAAAACTTCTTATATCCTCATTCTGAATTTATATTCGAGCATACGTATATAACTGATTATTAGATAACACCTCTCTTTAATATAACCGAGATTTACAAGACACGTAAATTCTCAAAACAGTCTTAATTTTTAAATAAGAACATACAAAAAATATAGATTAAAAATAAGAAATAAGAAAATTCCTTAAATTCCATATTTATAGATTTGGAATATAAACTATAAGAGGTTACCATAAAATCTCAAGTTTTTAAATAGTTTTAAATTTAAATAGTTAACTAAAAATCGAGATCATTTATAAAGATCTGTAGTAACTACCAGCTTGGTTTGGGTGTTAGATGCTAGGACATGTGGTGCTGGTTCGTGTCAGGAAGTCTCCAAGTGCATGCAAGACAGTATTCCGAAAGGAAAACTTCAGTCGTGGTGTTAGAATCATTCACCAACGTTGATTAACCACCGTGGTGCTTATTTTATTAAATGCCCGAGCCTGTATGTTAAACTACAACAAATTAACTACCTTCTCTGAAGCTTGTTGAGCAAAATACTTACATCTGTCAAAATATTGAGTTGCACTTAACCTGTTTTGGCTGTGTGGTCAGGTAGATGCTTTGCCTGTCTACAAATAGGAATTATGGATCATGTATTATATTTATTATTTAACTATTAATAGATGATGTTTAATACGTCCATCTAGTTTGACCCAAGAGAGATTAGAGGGTTACTAAAAAAGTTTAGAAAAGATGTTGTTTTTGTAAATACGTGATTTTTGTTACTTATGCATTCAAAATTATTGTTTTAGAAATAAAATGTATTGTTATGAACGTTTTTATGGGTAGAAACCTTAGTTTTTTATGTTTTAGGTGTTCTTTGATAAAACTTCATTTTTATTTGCGGGAAATTTTATTCGGATGTGCGAATGTATATCTCGTGAGGATTCGGCGTAATACGTCATTGTGCGTGATATCTTTGAGCTGACCCCTCTGGATTTTCAAGATGTCGTGCGACATGTGAATGCTTTAGAAATAAATTCGTTATTTTTACTGTATGTGCCAGAGATATTTATTTATTGTTTTATATCGATATTCAGTACATAACTAGGTCAAAATAAGTTATCTCAAAGGTCGAGAGCATTATATAAATAGCGGTCACGTGCTAACATATACCTCGTCAGTTGGGTCAAGCGTGATGCAGCTACTTCTAGCTCATAAAAAATTTGAATACGCTGGGGAAAAAAGTCGACATCATGGTTTACTAAAAACAAAAGCAACATTAGTTTTCATGCTATGGCGTAAGAATATCGTAATGCTCGGTAGTACTGAATACCGAAATACACTATTTTACCGAAAGATACCGAAATAGACTTCGATTACCGAAATACGCTTATTAAATGGTAATTAAAGCATTATTTGTTGTTTAAATAAGATAATATGTTAAAATATTAGTATATGAAATAAATGCCAAAGTTTTATTTGAATGTGTTTTTTTTTTTTTAAAGTTGTATTAGGATGTTATATTGCGTATTCCCTTTGGGAGACCGAAATACACTAAAAACATTGTAGTTAAACCATTATTTGCTGTTAAAATAAGATATAATTAAAAAATATTACTTTATGAAATAAATGTCAAAGATTTATTTGACTTTATTGTGTTTTTAAATGTTGTATTTGAATGTTATATTGCGTATTCCTTTGTCTCAAAGTTATTTCCCTTTGTAGTGATGTGCTGTTTGTTTTTAATCAGAGAGATAATTAGTTGTTACCGCACTTACAAGCGGTCATATATCACTCGTTTGTTGATAATTCATATTAATGAAATTAGCATCGTGTCAAATTATAATTAGAGTTGATTAGTAAATATTGTTTGTAATGACACTCCCAAGCGGGACAGCAGAAATAAATCACTCATTTCTCTCCAAAATGTTTAAAAACGATCTGAATGAGTATCATCCATCATTCGAAACAAAACTTTAATCAACAACCAAAACAAAATGTATGCTGTATTAGGTGACAGCTATATATCATGGCTGAACCGTTTCAATAAGGGTGGTCTACACAACTGCCATGGGAGTTGTAAACTCTACGGTGTTTCGGGAATGACGACAACCAGGAAGTTTGAGCCCGAATTCCAGAAAATGTTAAATGACAGACCTAGGTATTGTGTATTTATATTTTTTATTAGTATTAACATGTATATACCTGATTGTTGTATTGTGTTTTGCCGCCTTATACCGCACCACGTGATCTACGTAATGCTTGTATTATTTGTGATATCATAATAATCAAATCTTTAAATGTTTATTATCGTTTCATTTCAGGTATGTTTTCATGAATCATGACATCAACGCCACATTTTCTGTCGACGAAATAGTCTCCCGATTGATAAGAATAGTACAGAGAATGAAACAAAACGGAGTGGAGAGAGTGTTCGAGGCATCAATTTTAGAACGCGGATCCTTCCCTGACTTAAACGGATTGGACAGCAAGCGTTTCAACAAGATACGAAGAAGCGTGAACGCAAAACTACAGCTTCATTTTGGAGAAGACTATATAAATGTTGAACACAAGTTAAAATATCCCAAACACTACAACGATGACATGGTTCATCCCGGATCTAAGAAAGGAGGGCTGAAAGTGTTGAACACTTTAATAAAAGCTAGTTTTATGAAAACCTTTTAATGCAACTTTCAATGTGATATGTAACTGTAAATATATTGTAATATTTACCAATAAAAATTGATTTACGAATTGCGTATCTTATTTATGTTTCAAACACAGTAATTAAATATGCACCGACATTACATGTTTATTCTCGTTTCAGTATTTGTTTCAGGTGTATTATTTTGTATTTATTCTACATCTAATAAATTCATCCAATTAACGTCCTTTAATTCTACCACGTGAACGTCCAATATTTTCCCGTATTGGATCCAAAAAAGTCCGTATTTTTTTCATATTGGACGATTAAGTGCAAATGCACTTTACCATTGTTTTACAACGATAAAAGACGTTGACCGTAAAAATGATCCGAATGAAAAAAAACACGTGGTCGTGTAGGCGCTTGTCTTTAAATACACACTGAGACGAGTAAAGCGTCTGGTGACAGTGACTCATTGTTGTCGTCTGGTTCAATTAGACAATGTCATCATGTTATTTGATGAAGAAATTTCGGAATTTGTACTTAAACAGAAGCCGAAAAACACATTGACTAAAACGAAATCAGTCATGCTTCATTTATTAGATGTAGAATAAAAAGGTTATTAGACGTTTTGCTGTACAATACGGGATATATTTGGACTCGTACACAGCTTGAAAAGTCATATTGGACTCGCCTAACGGCTCGTCCAATATGACTTTTCAAGCTGTGTACTCGTCCAAATATATTCCCGTATTGTACAGTAAAACGTCTAATAACCTATAATTATTGTATAAAATCTTGCTGTTTTTTTTCTCCCGAAGATCTTTTGATCTTGAATAGAAAATGAGAAATAGATAACAGTTAAACCTCTCTTAAGCAGCCACCCAAGGGAGTGACAAAAAGTGGATGTTTAAGGCAGATGGCTGCTTAAGACATTTTTGTGCATTGTTTTTGTAACATATGCCTATTTTGATGCGGTCATGCCTGAAATGGGAACCTTAATGCATAGATTTTTAATAATACTATTTTTTTATGTTTTTGACCAATTACATATGTGTTGCATGGCTGATCCCAAACCTATTGACAAGCAGATGAGCAAAACATCATGTGCATTTGTAATGGAAAATAACTGTTACTTTTTTGTAGGTGTGGTTTGGAATAGCCAAGATTACCCAGTTTGTGGAAGTGTGGCAGATTTAGGAATCATTATTGGACATGTGGACTGGTAGACTGATGGTGTGTGGTGGTTTGATCATAGGTCAAACAACTATTCACTTCATATCTACAATCAAATGGATCCAACCACAACTTGGTTCAGGGACATTACATCATTAGCATAAATGTCGTCCACATATAACACGTGTGTGTTATACTTTTCTTGTTATACATATTCCAATACATACACGTAAAATAATGGGTTGGGTGAGGAATGAAATATCGTTTGGAATGTTGTTTTTGTTTGAATGATGTGTCTGACAATTAGTGTTTTTGTTTTCGCTTAAAATACTTTTACTTGTTTGTTTATGTTTCTTAAAAACGAGTCTGAAAATACTTTTGATTTTATCTATTTTACAAAATGTATAAAAAATCTTTCAACCAAAAGCGAATGTTTGATAATTTTCTAAGAGTTGCGTTATCCATCATTTATATAGGTTTTCCATACCACTAATTGATATTCCAATTAGAAATATTTCAGCCACACATGCGCTTGCTTTACTTTCATTAGTAGGAACTCCTTTCGTCTGAAAACACAATAAGAAGAGCGATATTTCAGTTTGATTGGATACATTTTTGTAAGTTTTACCAGTGTTTTGAAAAGAAGGATTTGCATTGTGCATTTATCAGTGAGTTTATACAGATAGATGAAATAATTCTAAAGGTTCATGCCAACAACTAATTTAATATGATTGAACGTCACTCGACATTTATAAAACCAAAGCTTTTGTTAATGGTAACCTGTATATCAAGAGGTTATTAGCACGTATAATGAACTACAGTGCAATTGCGATAACTCCAAATGACGGTTTTACTCGAAGTCGGCCGCCGGTCCCGACCGTTTTCCTTATTTATTTAACAAAAAAAAGTTGCGATAACTCGAAACGCATTAACTCGAAAAGTTAGATAACTCGAACATATTAATAAGTCCCTTGAATAAAAAAATCAGCACAAGTTGAACGCGATAACTCGAAGTAATAAGAGTGCCAAAATGCCACAAATTGCCGCATTTGTACCAATAAAGGACCCGATTCTGAAGAGATTTAGCTGGTATCGAACTTGGCCAAGATATGCCCATAAACATTTTCCCCCAAGTTTCATGAAGATCGGTCAACAACTGTTTGAACTATTGAGCGGACATCTCTGTAGACGCCGCTCGTCCGCCATGCGCCAAACGCCGTTTTTCCGCAGATTACCACAGTGAAATCTCAGAAAGGACAATACCCATCCTGCAGGTCACTTCGAGGTGGCAGCAATATACTTGGAAAGCAGAAATAAAAGCAAGTGTTCAAGGTCAGCACTCTAATCCTAGCGCTGTAAAAGCTGTATAGATGTGGCAGTATCCTGTTCAATTAAAATTTGCAGACATCGAATTCATCTAAAATTAATATGGTCGTGATATGCATTACAGCGCATAAAAATATTTAAGATAGTTGTTGTATTTTTATATATTCTGGTCAGAGCTGCTTGCGGCGATAAGGAAAGCCTTTAATGAACGATTCGCCGTGTAAAACGGGCAAATGTACCAAAAGAACCGGCTTCATTACAAGATATATCCTGTTTTTTCCTGAAGAATTCAGGAAAACTGGTGGCACTTAGAACTCTGACTTTCTAGTGGTGATAATGGATCAGAGACGAGACCGACAGGATGTTAATATTCGGTAGTGATACAGGACTTAGAATTTTTGCGGACAGTGATTAATGGTTTATGGATTGAACTTATGACACAGCACCTTAACAGTTCTGCCAGCTATATACAATAAGGTCCGCAGTAGATTACACATTCGTGACATGTATATACGCATTCCTAACATCCAAACAACAGAGTCTGTATAAGGAACATTTATCTGCTATTTTTGATTCTTGTTTATTAAGAAGAAACCCGAGACCAAATCCTACTTGAGTTGTAGTGGATCTGAAAAAGCATACATAATGCCATCAAATAAGAGTAAGGTAGCAGTGTTGAAAAACAAGGCTGTTTCTTTCATCTTACCCAAAGCACCAGTTCAGCGTATCTGTCAGACGAAGATGTAAGACACTTCGTGGTATAATAGACGGTCTGGTTTTTTTGTCGGTGATTGATGTCAGTGATGGCATCAGTTATCTCCGAGAAACAGCCCCAGAGTGTTTAGCTGGTACAGTTGACTATTTTGATAGCACTATGGTTCAGGTGACTTTAAGACCGTAAGGGGTGAGAATGGCTCACTAAGCTTTAGGACTCCTCCTAGATTTCCCTAACACACATGGAATGTGCACGAGGCTACGCTAAACGACCAAAGCCGAACCAATGTATGTGTGGGAGAAACAATGCCTTCAAAACGTTAATTGGCAATTCAGTCCCAAGTCTGTGGTATGTTATAATCTGCTTACAGAAAGATATTCCTGATAATTATGTGCTTATTGGCTTCGTGATGGGCTTGACTTCACAGTTTGAAATAGAGCAGTGTATGTTTTGTTAAACATGTTAATTATTTACTCTAAAATAACAATGTTATGATCACCCACCAGAACAACAACAACTACAAAATTCGCATTAAAAATAAAAAGTAAAATGAATAACTCTTATTGATAATGTTGTAATTAATTGTAAAATCCACAAATGGCATGTGCACAAAAAGGAAATAAAGACAATTAACAACTTATAAAGTTTTTGATGCTTCTAAAAAAACTCTTTTATGTTCGACCACTCATCAAGATAACAAAAAAGGTGCTAGCCGGTAACTTTCTTATCTGACGCTATAAATAATTTTAATCACTTTTTAAGACTTAGTGTCGGTCTCGGGGGATTATTAATCAGACGAGCTTCTGGCCCCTAATCTATGATTTTACATGTTCGCCTTCTATAAAATAGACGCGCTGATTGGTCAAACCGAGGTCGCAGTTCGATTCTTTAAACGATCGCTTTTTCTAATCGGTAAGCAAAACTCTGGTACACTGGTCAACAACGAAGAATTTCACACATTAATACCTGTTCATAACAATTTTCAAACTGTTATCAATAGTTTACAAACCAAACTCGTGGACCAGGAAGAAGCTGTACAAGAGGAGCATAAAGAACATTTATCCGACAAAAAGAACGTCTTCGTCAAATGCATCGATTCGCTTCATCGAACAATGGAAAATTTAGATAACATCAAAAAGCGTTTTGGAAGAAACAAGGAACTGTATTTTTATTCAAAAACAACTGAGGTATTAGGTACTGTAATTATTAATATATATATAAAGATATTACGACTTAATTTGACTCAGTGGTATATTGGGGATATCTGCTGCAGTGTGATTCTGTGTACCTGAAACTGTGTTTCTGTTTTTTCAGTTTACCATGTCCAGTATGTAATGGATAAGAAGAAGAAAAAGCTAAGCCGGGAGCAGGTCCAACGAAAGAATCAAGAAACAGATTAATATTGTGATTTGGAATAACCCTGAATTAACTTGAAACTGTATAATACATAACAGAAGGATTTAATATACTGTAGCTTAAAGTTTACTATTAATACATGTAGTGGCGATGTTCACAGGTCTTGACATAATGCTCCAGTCTTTACCTGTCAAGTTATCAAACTGCTCATACCGTTTCCTTTCAATTCTATTCTGACTCTAATACTATTCTGCTCTTATTGTGCTTTTATCCAAATTCGATTAGCGGTCTGCTTCTGCTGCACTTTCATTTCGTTTGTCAATTTCATGTTTTTAGGTATTGTACTGTCATGAGAGTTCATGTTTTTTGGCAAACTTTCATGGTTTGTGTAAATCTTGACTATTAGTTGTTAAAATGAAATAATGTTTTTTTACAATTAGGTAATTGAATATTAAAGTATAGGAATTAAGTTTGTGAATTTATCAATCTGCCATTTCAGTGTATGAAAACCAGTACAAATATTGATTTATTTTTAACTCAACGGATATGCCATTTATCAGACGGACAATCAGAGTAGATCTTAATCATCATATACCTAAGTGCAGACAGATCTGGATCTACACTGGTTGCCCATGGGATACGAGCTATGTATCATATAACAAAGATGTAATTTAAAGTATAGATCCATGTTTCAATTCTAGTCAACTTACTGTGTACATCTTGTAAACAACACTTTAAATCTGATTGGGAGTGTTAAACAGAATGACATTTATAAACATAAATTATACAAAACCTGTTGAAACCTTGTGACAAATGTGCACCTAGAACTCCAAATTCTGGTTTTGTGTGATGGATATAAACAATGTTGAAACTCAAGTATGATTTGTTTACTATGCTATGGTATCAATATATTTCTGAAGTATGACTTTGTGATTTCGAGATATTGCAATAAAATTTTCTTATCATTTCTATTCTCAGACACTTGCCATTTAAGAGCATTAAGTATATAAATTCCTTTATTTATAAATTGTTTTAACATTTACATTTTAGCTCACCTGTCACATAGTGACAAGGTGAGCATTTGTGATCGCAATTTGTCTGGCGTCAATCCGTCCGTCCGTAAACTTTTAATTTAAACGACATCTTCTCATATACCGCTAAGCCAATTTCATCCAAACCTCCCAGGCATGTTTCTTGGGTGGTCCTCTTTGAAAATTGTTCAAAGAATTGAATTCCATGCAGAACTCTGGTTGCCATGGCAACGGAAAGGAAAAACTTTAAAAATCTTCTTTAAAACCACAAGGCCTAGAGCCTTAATATTTGATATACAGCATCATCTTGTGGTCCTCTACCGAAATTGTTCAACCTATCCCCCTGGGGTCAAAAATGGCCCCGCACCAGGGGTCACTTGTTTTACATAGACTTATATAGGGAAAACTTAAAAAAATCTTCTTCTCTAAATCCACAAGGCCTAGAACCTTTGTATTAGGTTTGTGTCATCATGTAGTGGTCCTCTACAAAAGTTGTTCAAATTATTCTCCTGGGGTCAAAAATGGCTACGCTTTTTGATTTGTTAGGTTATTTCTGACCAAAATGTGACCAGTGCAGATCCTGATCACAGGCGTAAAAATGCGTATATATGGAGGAAATGATTAAAACATTCTTGGATACCTACATAACGTCTTGTGAGTATTTTTTGGTTTCCCAAGAACGTTCTTGGATTCCCTACATAACGTCTTGCGAATATGTTTTGGTTTCCTAAGAATGTTCTTGGATTCCCAACATAACGTCTTGTGAATATGTTTTGGTTTCCTAAGAATGTTCTTCAAATTCTCTTCTTTTGGTCTTGTAAATTATGTGTTGGTTACCTAAGAACGTCTTTAGATTATTTTTGTTAAGTCAATAATGTTTGGTTTCTTAAGAATGTTCTTAAGATTCCATTCATTCAGGTTTTTCAAAATTTTGTTATTTCCTAAGAATGTTCTTAAGATTCCATTGGTTCAGTATTTTCAAAATTGTGATATCCTGAAAATGATGTAAGAGTCTCAGACTTGTGAATATTGTTATTGGTTTCCTAAGAAAGTTCTAAAATTCCTTTCTTAGGATATGAGTCTGGGTGATATCCTTAGAACGTTCTAAGATTCTCTTTGTTTAGTCAATACTGTTTTGGGTTTTACAGAAAGTTCTTGGATTTCATACTTTGATAATTGTCAAAATGTTGTGATTTCCTGACAACATTCTAAGATTCTTTATGTAGAGAGTTGTAAATAACGATTTTGTTTCAAGAGAATGCTTTTCGATTGAATTCTTTAGTATTTTTTAGATTCTTAGCTTCCACAATGTAGTCTTGTTAAAATGTTTGGTTTCCTAAGAACGTTCTTAGATTCGGTTTCGTAAGAACGTTCTTAGATTCCATACGTTAAATCTTGTTAAAATGTGTGGTCTCCTAAGAACGTTCTAAGATTTGGATTTGTAAGAACGTTATTAGATTTCATACTTTTGGTTTCCATTAGAACGTTCTTAGATTCAATTTCGTAAGAACGTTCTTTGATTCCATAATTTAGTCTTGTCAAAATTTGTTTGGTTTCCTAAGAACGTTCTTAGAGCCTGATTTGTAAGAACGTTATAAGATTTCATACGTTAAGTCTTTAAAATGTTTGGTTTTCTAAAAACGTTCTTAGATTAGATTTCCTAAGTATTGTTTCAGATTTAGTTTTGTAAGAACATTCTTAGATTCGCGTTTGTAAGAACGTTCTTAGATTCCACGCGTTTGGTCATGATAAAATGTTTGGTTTTCTAAGAACGTTCTTAGATTAGGACTTTTAAGAACGTTCTAAGATTCAGTTTTGTAAGAACGTTATTTTATTTCATAATTTAGTCATGTTTAATTATTTGGCTTCCTAAGAACGTTCTAAGATTCGGTTTTGTAAGAACTTTCCTAGATTTCATGCGTTTGGTCTTGTTAAAATGTTTGGCTTTCTAAGAACGTTTTGTAAGAACTGTTACAGATTCAGTTTTGTTAGTTTGGTTGCCTTAGAACGTTGTAAGATTTGGTTTTATATGAAAGTTGTAAGATTCCATTTCTTTAGTTTTGTTAAAATGTTTGGTTTCCTTAGATCGTCCTTAGAATCCGTTTGGTAAGAACGTTCTTAGATTCCATGCGTTTGGTCTTGTTTAATTGTTTGGTTTTCTAAGAACGTTCTTACATTAAGTTTGAGCTTGCAACGATATTAATGATTATATTATTATATTAATGAAATCTTTGCATTACAGAAAAAACTTTTAAAACAAGGTTATCGGTATCACAAATTAAGGATAACATTTTGCAAGTTTTATCGTCGATACCCAGATCTAATTCATAAATACAGGTGCAGTTTAAAATCACTATTGCAACAAGGTATTTCACAGCCAGTTTTTTATGGAGATTTAATTTATAAACTTAAGAAGATAAAGGGCAATGTTAATTTCTCCCGGTTATTCGTAAAAACCATAAAAAGTTTAAACGGTTATTGTCTTCAAATATTTCTTATTCGGAAAAACGAGGACGTTTTTATTTAGCACACCGGAGGGATATATACCAGTTCTTAATTTATAAACTTAAGAAGATAAAGGGCAATGTTAATTTCTCCCGGTTATTCGTAAAAACCATAAAAAGTTTAAACGCATATTGTCTTCAAATATTTCTTATTCGGAAAAACGAGGACGTTTTTATTTAGCACACCGGAGGGATATATACCAGTTCTTAAGTATAGCTAGGAATTTTCTTATTCTTATATTATCATTCTTTGCTATATTTATCTGGAATTCTGAATTTGTTGTTATGGCTATATGTAAACATTGATATTCCTGGAAGTGTTAAAATAAGAGAACTTTAAATCTTTACTGGAATTCATTTATTACTCGTTGACGGTACACCGTTGACAATTCCACCCCGGAATCTACCGTGGTAGCAATATTCTGTTCTATTCACTAGTATATTTGCATACTGAATAAATAAGATGTGATAAAGTGTTCAGTTTTCTTTTATAGGTTTATTTGTGTTGAGAAATTCCGGATTTAACTAAAATGGTAATTTGTGCTATCATTTAATTTCGCAGCAACTGGGAATATGTAAAATTAAATTTAAAATAATAATGCCGCGAATACCGTTTCCATAGCTGATCCATCCATGAATAATTAGTCAACTGAGAATTATTATGTTCGAGAAGTTAAAAAAGGATTGTTTGTTTCTGTTTCTTATATTAATAGTCTTGTGATTGGTTATCATAAAGAAGGCGCGACAGAGCTTTTTGATTACTGCTTGTGTTATCGTCAAGAAATCGTTTGCTAAGAATCGTTTTAAGTTGTAGTTTTACAGAGAACCTCTCGCGGGATTCTCGCCAAGTTTTCTTTCTGAGGATTTGACCCTCGAGTGACAATCTATCATTCAAAAACTTAATGACAGAACAAACTTCTCTCATTTTGGACTTTAGATGGAAGAATCTTTGCCAAAAAAAAACTGACAAAGGTTCAAAGAAAACGATCAAATCTATTAAAGATTAACCAGGTCCGTTACAACTATGTTGTACTCAGGTGAGCGATAAAGGGCCATCATGGCCTCTTATGATGGCCTCTTGTTAAAGAACTGTGCAATACCAATTGTTTCTCACTTGCTTGTTTGATGAACTACTTTGTTGTTTCTCCCTCGCACGTGGAGGTCCGATTTGATGTTCTTACTCGTGGCTACGCCACTTGTGGGAGTATCTATGTCTGGTGTCCACTCGTGGGATAGGTTTCTTGGTTACTGGTGGAAACTAAGTTAATATTATATTAACTTGTCTTCGACTAGCTAGATAAACTCCACTTGACTTAATGTAGATTGTTTTTGCTTAATAAAATAAATTCTGATGATGCACTTATATTTTGAAATTATATAACTAGTAGTTATGTTATTAAGTGTACCTTATATAAAACTTATGGAAAAGTTGACAGTCACGTGATACTATGTTGACATAAACAACTATAATTGTATTGCATATATTAACAAGTCGAATTATTTTCCTGGGAGTTAGTCTCATAAAATACATGACAATAACAAATTTGTAAAAACACTTTGCTGATGAATGATATCTTAATATTACTTCAGTGTAACGTGACTGTCAAATTATTGAAAACACACAATACAACATCTAGTAGATTAAAATAATTAGTAGATAATACCTACTGTATATAATGTTGCTCGGAGCTGAAAAAGTTTGATTGAATATCGGTTTATTACACTTAACAGGAATAGTTGAGGGTCAACAATAAATCGGTATATACCGCATTCAGTACATGTTAATAATGAGAGTCGTAATACAACCTCAAATCTTCCTAACAAAAGCTAAAGTTCCAGTTAAAATTTAAGTAAAACAAAGCATTAGTGGGTTGGAGTCTTTTCACCAAGACAACTTGTACTTGTTTTGTGATATGAGAACCTGATGGGGCAAGTGTGAGGTTGGTGCAGCCTAGAACCTGGTTTAAACCCCCAGTGGCAATTTGATTTGCCACTGACCGTTCCAAGGCGGTAACCCCTCGGGTTCTCATTTTTGTTTATTGTTAGTGGTGTCTTTTTTGAAACTGATCATTTTATTAACCATGCTCTCTCCCCCTCTCTTCTTCTTGACTGTGTGGGGAGGCTGTTTTTTCTGAATGTGGCGATTCCTGATATGCATATTTCACCTTTTTATTATATTTTGTCTATAGTCGAGTAATAAAGGGTCCACGACCATAAAACTGAGATTGACGACCGGTCTCAAATCTCGGATGTCCGACTGGTTGAAATGGTAACCAGCCGCCACTTCGGACAATCAATTTCAATTATTTTCAACTATCATTATTTTTAAAATGACTTTACAAATAGTCAGCATATGACGGTTCCTGTTTCTATATCGAATACTTTTACTTAATGAGGGTACTTCAAATCAGATACTGACATTCATTCTAAAATGTTTTTCGAGCAAATAAATACCTGCTCTCCAAGTCATGTTTTGAGCATAAATATATTTATTTATTATACATTATTTTGCATTTCAATGATTTATCAACCGGATGAAGCAATACTGGCCGAGGGCGAAGTCCGAGGTCGATATTGTAAGACTTAGGATTTTAAAGATTCTATTATTATTTGCTTTATTGTGTAACTCGTATTGATTTTACAGATTCGAGTCATTTTAAATCTAAAGCTATGTGGATTTGCGGCCATGTGCTTGATACTGTCTCCATACACTTGATGCGGTAAAGCTTTTCACACCCTCAAAGGGCTTCGTGTTGTTCAGTTAAAGAGCAATGTATTTTTCAGGTACACATATCATTCCTATTTGTTGGCCACACACATGAGGACATTCATGCAGCGTTTAGCAAAGTAGCTGAAAACCTTCGGAAAAGTGTTGCAGAAACAATGGACATTATACTTAAACTTATTCCAAACTCTGAAGTTATAGAATACATGTTTGATGTAAAAATTAGATCATACCAAATTTAAATACAGTCAAGAAAATTTCAGACCCTCTACATTACAAATTTACCTTCATTGACAATAACAAGTAAAAATTCAATATCAAGAACAACAGAATGATATTTGGAAAAATATTGGATGGAAATTTTTTAACTTGTATCCAACTGGAAAACGAGAGCTTTTCACACCAAATTATGAAGAAATTAACAATGGAAAACAATTAAAACAGTGCGAACAAGTTAAACATATGTTTGTAAACCAAAATTCTATAGATGTTTGGAGACAGCTTTATTTGGATTTTAAAGAAGGAAAGAGAATGCCCCCACTCAATGTTGAATGGACAATAGATGTACTACCGGGACAAACAAGAGTTAATGAAGAACAAGTTATTATTTCAGGAGATCATCAATATCAATATTCATACCAAATTTGAAGACAATCGGACGAAAAATGTGATCTCTATTGCGTTAACAAAATTTCTAATTTAATCTGACCTAATGACCTTGACATTGAGCCGGCCATGTTGGAACAGGGGTCTTGATGGGGAGAAAATTCATCTGGCGCACGGAATGGATGCCACAAACAAATAGTCAAAGTGACTGCCCCTGAGGGGTTACTGCCTTGGAACAAAAAAAACGACTTCAACTAACAGCCAGTGTTCTTCTCTCCACGGCTAGATTGAGTCTTGTTTCCAAAATAGCTTGTCTTATCAACTACTGACGTGTTTTGAATATGCTGGTGGCCATTGATTTTGAAGGCTGCATGCCATAAAAATGACTTATTGTCGTGCACAAGGGGTCGCCTGTCAATTTCGTAGAGGGGCAGATATAATAGAGATTGGTTTAATTTGTAATTGCTAGGTACGTCCACCTCTCAATTATTATGTGTATCGGAGTCCTATACTTACTGGATGTGTCAGCAAAAGTTATTTGATTTAAGAGTTATATGAATTCTTACAAATTAAGACAAGTAGAAACAATTCGACAATTAGAAAAAATCTTGACAGAACATTTTGTAAATGTTCAATGAAGCGATTTAACTTTTCAGCGAAAAATTTTAAACTTTCAAACCCAGGTAATATTAATTGGATATGCAACCATATTTTAATCTACATCTTCCTATATTATTAGAAGCCGGCATCTCAATCCTTGAATTTTATTCTTTGGATGATACTCTTACGTAAACGGACATTCGAACAATCAGGTTACTGATCCTTTTCGATTTCAAGACGGAATCAATAGTATACATAACATTTTCAAAAATTTGTTCGCTGAACATAAAGTCATACATGAGTACAAGTATACTGCGATTATGCCAAAATGTTCATGACTTCCAAAGGGAGTATAGTGTATTACCCGTCATTAGCCATATGTGCTAAAATTCATAGTTCAATCGTTCAGGTTGATTTCTGGTCATTGGAAGTAACTTGTACAGGACTCAAAACTCACAGTTTACTGGAAAGGCTTATACACTGTTCACTTATTTGTAAGAAGTAACAAATTAATGTAAAGGAAATACAGTGTGGGTACTGAACAGCAGAGTGGTGCTGGCTTATCTGTATACTTATACATTTTCAGCCCAAGGAATAAGGAACATATCCCATATTCCATCAGGCATTATAAAGGGTTAATCATGGATTCCTTGTATCGGCCGGCTGACTGGCTTTCTGTCTGTCAATACAGACCCTCTTAACAGTTTTCATGGTTAATACATGTTTTATTTAAGGAATTCAGTTATATTCAAATATAAACATTCTTCACTTTCTTTAACAGATAATCACATAAATGACCAGCAAGATGGCGTGGAAATGCTTCTTTAATAATGAGCTTGAAAGCGAAATTGCGGAAAAAGATCTTACAAGCCAGACCATCATAAGAAAAGGAAATACAATTGTGCAGGTCATGAGCAATGTGGATACGATGAGAAGAAATGAGTTGTATACTCATGAATGTTGTGATAACTGCAAGAAAAAAGGTATTTGGCAGGAAGTTAAAAATTGGAAAAATCTTAAATAAAGGTTTTGTTGAAAGAGTAATTAGTTAAAAAGAAGTACAGCAATTATTTTGCACCCTCTGGAATTTACTCTTCCTCTCCAAATACACATTTTTACGCAGGTAAGAGCAGAGTAAATCCAGATTAGACAGCACATTTGTGTCATTTGATCAAAATCTGCATTGATCATATTGGTCTTGTCAAAAATAACCTCACGTGCCAAAAATTAACAGTGTAAATCCTGATCAGATGGCACAGATCGGGATACCTTTTTAGACTTTTTGTGTGCCATATGTCTAATGAAAAGGGAATCATAATCTACATTAGCGTAGATGAAGCATAACATATTTGTGGAAAATTCGATTTTGTGGTATTATTTATACAATGAAAAAAACAACATCTTAGCTTAGAATTAAACTATTTATGTATCTCAAAAAACCTAGTGTTTTGCATGTCATTAAAATTTGTCATTACAAGTTAAGCTAAAGGGAAAAACACATTATGTTCTTTTACTTATTTGACATATCTTAGTATTATGTCCAAATCATAATTATTACTGGTAATGCTTTCCTGTAAATGTAAAGTAGGAATGATTACCAAATCTACCAACAGGGACTACCAAAATGAATAATGGTCTTTTATAAATAGTTTTATTATTTCACCATGTTATGCAGGTTAATGTTAACCAGACTATCCCTTTACTGCCTGGAAGATGACACATATGTGCCAGCTTATTTAAATCTAAACTGGTCGCAAGGGCGATAAATCCGTAAATTATTTAATGTGGAGTATAGGGTAACAGATGAAATAGAATGATATGATTTTTTACAATGCATGTGTTTAGTTTACTTGTTAATGTTGATATCATGTAGTATATTTTTACCTAGCAAATTGTTTCAGTCATCTATAATGCAGTAAGGCTGGCTAAGAGTTTTGAAGATTCTTTCAATTATTATGTCAGCACATTGCATATGTACAAATTATTTAATACTATTTTTCTTTGATTTGTTTCAAAGGCTTCATTGAAATTGTGCAAGACTTGACTAAATGATGCCGGCAGAACAATCTTCATAAATGACATTCATGATAGAGTGCTTATTTTATACTTTGTCACAATTCATCATCTAAAGAAGTATGATTCTGCGGGCAAAACATGTATTTTTATTTCATTTGTTCAAAGAATGCATTGACATTGTGCAAGACTTGACTAAATGTTCTGCCGGCAGAACAATCTTCATAAATGACATGATTAAGCGCTTGTTGATACCTCGTCACAAATTATCATCTTAAGAAGTATTTGTTATGCCGTCAGAACATTTTCCATTTGTAGTTGTTTGAGTATTGCATGATTTAACTTATAGATGTAATGTACAACTTAAATAGTTCTGCCGGCAGAACATGTATTTTTATTTCTTTATTGCAATGGTTGTTTAATGAGATAATTATGTTATATAATGTGATTAATTTGTTTTAAATTTGATTAAAAACAATAGATTGTTTTATAAAATGTAGTTATTCTATGATTACCATGATTAAACATGGAATTTCTAGTAGGTTTTTTATGAAGCAAAATGCATAAAACGTGATCTAGAATAAGGAATGAATGATCAATCCTTTTTAAAATGGATTTGGTTATTAGTAAACTGATTTATTTGAAAAAAAAAGATGTATTAATTTTATGAATTGAGAAATAAAAAGATATGAATAGAAATATTAACTGAACATATTTTAAAGACCTATAACCCATAAAGCTACAGTTGAAGCCATGATCGAGAATGGAGAGGATGTAAATAAGGAGGCGAGTCTCCTGCAAAACCTAAATCATAATATACACAACGCGAATGACATGAAGCGGTTTGGGAGATAGGAAAGCGAGACTATTTTTGCTAGTAGGAGGCAACCTACATGTACTAAAATACTAAATAACTAAAAAAAATCACTTGTCCAGAGTGGAATACCAACTGGAAAACCCGCCAGCCTCACCACTCAGTTAACACCCAGAACTATTTGGATGAAATGCTGAGCGGTTATCAGCTGCCACCGGCATTAACAATATTAGTGGGACAAGTAGTCTCCTTATCGCAGAAACTGCAGGCCACCACTACTGCTCCACCTGCAGTCATTCCTGATGATTCCTCTTCTTCATCGTCATCCGAATCGTCAGTGTCAGACAGGGTCATGCAAGAGGCAGCCCACCTTAGAAGAGAAGTGAAAACTATGGGTACATCATTGGGGCAACTAGTCACAGAAATCAACGAATTAATGGACGTAATGCTGGACAAACACAGGAAAGGAGAAGAGAACAAAGACAACAACACACAAGTAGACATGAACACCAAAGACGAGAGAGAGACAGAGAAACCGATATCGTTACTAAATGCCATGCTGGTAAGACTTTAACAGAGATATTTGAAAAAAACAACAAGAAAAAAACTCAATTGATATTGTAACTCTCTTCTTTCACTTGGTATTTTAGAAACATAAATTTTGAAGACGAAAACTATGGCTTTACACATCTTATAGTTATATGTAGTAATAGTATTGGATTTTATTTTTAAATAGTACATTATATTAGGTGTTGAAATTAACTTTCATAATGCTGAAGGTATGTTTTTACTACAAGGTAAAAGGTATAAGTTAGTAAGTAAAAGCAAAGTTCACATAATTATGTAAACATACATTATAAATAGAATCAATGTAAGTTACTTTTTATGGGGGACGTTTCACGATACAGTGTGACGGGTGCGATGAATGGTTCCATGGAAGCTTTGTGAACCTTACCGAGGAGGAAGCAAAGGGTATGGGGGATTATTTATGTCATAACTATACTGATGATTGATTATTTTAGGTATGGCAGTAAGGATCCCGCAGTTAGTAAAGTTAGAGGATGTGGTTGAGGAGGTGGAGAGAGCCATAAAAGAGGGAAGGCTGATATTCGAAGGCAGTGAACTTGTTGGTCGAGTGGCATGTGAATGTCAAACGGACAAGCGGATGTTGTTGGTAGGACAGTATTGGGTTGCGAGGCAGAAGAAGTGATGGTCCTACATTCTTGACCTACGGAGAATAGCTGTATAGGCTGCAGGACTACATCTTGAGTGGGTGAACGAGCAACTCCCGAGTAAGGATGGGCGTACTTTAAAACCGAAAACGCGCCCAACGGTGATCTCGACAAAGGGGAGCTTGTGGATCAACTGACGTCAGGATAAAGGAGGATCCGGTTATTCCGTTGAAGCGAGAGTTTGTGACCCAGATGGAGTCTTTTCCGAGCCTCCAGGAAGGGAATGTTATCGTGATTTGCGATTAGGAGGAATCTGGTGAGCGGGAGTATGTACATGTGGATGCCGTTGGAGATGAGAATGTTCAGTTGGATGCTAGCCCCGGGGTTGCAGACGAGCAATGTGGCGAGGACAATGCTACTCTGAAACATGGATGTGGAGATGCCAACGACATCTGTAGTGGAAGGACCTAGGGGTGGTGAACCAGTGATGGGAGTAAAAGGCAACCCCCGGGAGCATTAGCGTGGACGAGACATTCAGAAGTGCCCTGTTGAGACTTGCCCGTACCGGGGCAAGACAGTCAAGGCTCACGTGTAAAGTAGACACCTGTCATCGTGTTTTCATCCCAACAAGATTGGCAGTGACGATGCGCACAGGAGAAGATGCGGTCACTCCAGTTAATCGCTGGCTGGGTGGTCAGGCGTGGTGCCCCTGTCCCGGACTTGATGGCGTGGGTTTACCGCACCCACAAGGTCCCGAAGTCTGCGGTCGTGCAGTTCTCTGATAGGGCTATCTCCAGAGGAACAGCAGGAGAGAGGGTTGGGATCTACCGGAAGAGTTAACCTTGATCCCAATGAATTCGCCAGCATGCCTGTTCTTTTTCAATGTTCTTTGTTGCCTCTTAAAAGAGTTATGCCCCTTTTTGCACATGCATTTTAATTCTGGCATAGTTCCTGAGGGAGACACAAGTGTTCAACTGAACACCCATCTTGTCTAATTGCTTGAATTCTTTCAATTTTTCACAGATGAATAGACATGATGTGTAGATAAAGGAATTTGTTTGCAACCATTTTCGCCAGAGTTATGGCTCTTTGTTTATGTTAGTCATAAAATTTGTTGGCACATATTCGTCATTTACTGGTTATGATCACCACATGTTGTAAAAACCTGATGCACAGTTTTGTTATAAATGTTTTTGCAGCAGTGGGGCATCAGTGTCCCGAGGACACATTATAGTTAAGAATGTGATAAGAATCAAACATTTTTTGAGGCTGATGTAAAATATATATATCCCTACAGAGTACCTAGAGGATTACATAAAATTAATATTTTTTATATTTCAGATAATCCTGAGACATCCAGTTCTACCAGTCGTGATACTGGTAAGTATAAGAAGTTAGTTATGTAAGGGGGATACTTCTTACTTCATATGTTATAATGTTGTTGGTTGTTCAGTTGAAATTTGCAGGAGGAACTTCTTTCTTTCTTGAGTCCTATCTGAAGTGAGTAATTGTGTGTATGCACGACATTTTAAAAGTGACGTAGTATAGCCACCCTGGTGCACAAAACATGTTACTTTACACATTTTCCTCTCCGGAGCATAACTCCAATATTATCAAAGCTATTGACTTGATTCTTTCTAGGTGGATATATCCAGCTTTTTATCCCTTCTTTAACTAGCTCCCCAAAAAGGTACCATTCCCAAAGCTGGGCGGAGTCTTTCAATTCAAAGCACCGGGCCTTTAATTGCAATATGGGAATAAATTATACTGTACAAAAAATTAGATTAGAATCCATGAAATATTGCTTAATATGAACATTTTTTTATTCATTTGCTTTAATATTGCATCTGCCATTGCCTCTTGGCACTGTCATTGCAACACTAGAACAATTCTTTTGAGATAATCAAATAAATGGTGTTGACAATTCAATCTTAGAAGCCTGAAGGATGATTCTGTGAAGTTTGTTAAGTAAATGACCATTAAAAAAAACGTTGATACTTTCCTGTTTATTTTATGAGCACCCCCCACGTATTGTTTAAATTTAAATTTATATTTGTAGAAAAGAAATCTACAACACAATATAAGACTTACAACTGGATGGTTGAACTATTCATACAAAGACGGAAAGTACAAACAAATTCGTTCAAGCAAAGGGGAAAAGTCCCTAACTGACACTGTTTTTGTTTCGCCAGATTCCACCATCGAGGATATCATCCAAAAAGCCTGCAAGATATTCTTTCCGAAAGGGAAATCCAAAAAAGGAAAGCTAGAAATTATGGACCTGCAGCTAGGAACTGCAAAAGCCGAGCTAATCAGTAAGATTCTCCTTAAGGAGCTATGCACAGAAAATAACATCACACCATAAACGGATTTATCTGATGTCAACGGCAAAGGTGAGAGGAACAAAATGGAACTAAATTTAATTTATTTAGCATATTATAATGTCCTTGAAATGTTTGCTTGCTAATAGAATAAATATTATATTATCAAAGCAGTAAGTAGAAGGCCGGTATTTGAGGAGTCTGCATGTGCTTCCCTGTACCCATCTGCATCTGCAATCAACAGAACAATGAAATAATTAAAAGAACTTCTATTCTCTGTTTCCGCAGTCTGATCCTACACTCTGCATCTTGTTGGCATACATATATCTACACAATGTACTTAATGAGCATTTTTAATTAGATTGTGATGGACAGTATAAATTTAGGGAGTTAATTTTTATGTAAACACTGCAGGAAAAGTAACATTGATATATAAATACCTTAGATTTTTCTATTACATATGAATCGAGGCATATTTACCAGTATTAAACTTCAGGTAATTATACATGTACACTGGAAGCCAAAAAATACTTTTAACAGATGGAATGGTTGTAATTGTATCTATTCACAAACATTTATTGTTTTGCTCTGACATTCTTTGGAAATTGTTTAGCTTCTGATGTTATGCCTGATAAGATGATGTTAATTATCGTTCAGAAACGTATCCCTGAGCCTTAACTCGAAGCTGTTCAGCATGTGTAGTTGTGAACCAGTGAGTAGTGGCAGGGTTATTGCCCTTGTGTCACGGGTATATGTCGGTCCATCCTAATTGTTTTCGATAAAGTACTCTGTAGGTTAGCACATTTTTTGTGCATTGTTCAGAAAAAAACTTGTTCCACAACATTATCGCAATTGGGCTGAAATAATTTTCTTTTCAAGCAATACCACGAAAGCTTTTACAGATGAGGACTATGGCAATTTAAGATTTCAAATGAGAGACAGTGTTATAGCAGGACAGTTGCTTCATCAGATAATATACACATGGAAACACAGTTTTGAAGATAAAATAGACTTTTCTGAAACTGGCTTTTTGCACCTATATCATGAAACCTCTTGCAATAAAAGCATTCAATGTTATTGAGGAGTGGTATTTAGAAACACCTCTTACTTGTCAAATAATATTTGGAAAATTTATAAATAAATACACTGCAAAACTAAAGGATCATTTTCAACAATAAATATACAACATTATACAGCGAGTGTGATTCACTACTCAAAGTTGCAAACAAAAATTACGGTGGTATCATACAAGATTTAAATACTCAAGAATTATCATTGAATTTCCAATCCAGTCAATATCAGCCGTGTTCCATCTAACTACGTCTTGTGGTTTAACTCAAAGTTTACCTACTGCAGAAAATAAATTAAAGAAAAATGTCGTGAGTGAAAAAACTTACAAAAATATCCAATGACAACATATCTTTCATTGGCAGGTTTGAAATCGGTGCATGCTAGCCTTAGAGACTGCGTACTTTAATTGACCAATTCAGATCCAGAGAGTAGAACAATGCAGATCTGCACACTAACGATTACTGTTAAAGGCCTGCCGCTAGACAGCATTCAAGTAGAGACATGGTATGACAACAGTGACTTTCAATGTACATATAAGATGGAAAGAAAACTAACAAAAGTGACATTTCGGAGTTGTTGTTTACTCTTCCTGAAGAACAGAGGTCTGTGTTTAATCATTTTAAGCAGCTGTTGTGTTTTGGTCACAAAGATATCTGGCATCAGATATTTGAAGGTACTATTAGAATGTGTGAATAAGTTGAATATCACTTGTTATATTTATATAACCATAATTTCCTTTAAATAATAACAGACCAGTGAAATGGAGTGATGTGTGAATGACAAAGTGATTAAAAATAATGTTAATTAAGAACAAACATGAAATCATAAAAAGGATTTTGATAAACAAAAATCTATTTATGTTATTAGTTTTATAGTGATTAAAAGTTTTTTAATCCTCTTATATGCCTGTATGTTTCACTTTTGCTCTGTAGAGCTAATAAGAAACCAGCTGCTGCAATGGTATAGTTGCTTAGAAAACTGCAACGGAAATTGTGCATGTATGTCAATTATGTGTTCAAATCTAAGTATTTGGTAAACAGGCAGTATATAGGCATGGAGAATAGAATCGTTTTATATCATATGACTAAAAAATAAAGAAATATGCAAAATATCAGGTTGCTGAATGTAAAAGTTTCTTAGAAAACTGGGACGTTAATTTTGATACGGACGGACGGAATCACGGACGTAATCACATTACGGACGTTATCACGGAATAACAAGGGTAAAACAGTGTACCCCCTCTTCTATAAAGCGGGGGTATAAAAAAGAAGGCCTAAATGATTCAACATTCGCTGCTTATAAACGGAAACGGCCACGGAAAAAGGATTCTTACACCATAGAAGTCACAGGGTCTGGTGTTCAAAAACACAAGTTTTCAGACATTGGCAAAATCTGCATCTAAGGGAGAACTTTTTCCTGAAGACACAGTGAAACCCACCTGAAGACACATTGAAACCCAGTAATGATATTAAGAACGTATATATAACGTATGCATGTTGGTGTACAGTATATGTAAATAAGTTGTTAAATTGAGTATAATAAATGTTTATATGTATGCTGTCATGTATGCGGATACAAACGCATTTGTTGCAAATCGAAGTGTATATCCTCATGCATGTTGGTTGAACACCACGGGCACAGATGATCAGTGTGAACAAGATGTCATCAAACCAATAATTGACATTGACTTTATGCTTAGAGATAATGTGGACTTGAATAGTGAAGAGATGAAATCTTTGTCTGCAGAAAAGTTTAATATTTCTTTGTCAGAGCAGGAAGCACCAACAATTGGAAACAAGACGACAGACCTGAAATGTGCGCTTACAGAAGGCTAGGTCTGTTGTTTACGTCTTCTAATTTTGGCCTAGTCTTAAACAGGCAGAAAAGCTCTAGTCCAGATGCAGCAGTCTAAACAATACTTGGGTATGACGCATTCAGTAATTAAGCTACCGATTGGGGAAGAACATAATAAGCAGCTGCAAGAAGGAAGTACGTAAACTTCACGAAAAAATGCACTGCAGACATATCAGTTTCTGATCGTTGACTATGATCAGCCATACCTAGGCACTAGTCCAGATGGACTTATAATTTGTGATGGGGAATTAGGGACGACCGGTGCAGTAAAGAAATTTTTATTTATTTTGGCGGGGTATGACATAGGATCAAAAGGTTTATGTTGAAGGTCTGGTTGGCGTTGTTGGCGTGAACAGAGAGCAGTGGATTCAGAAACACAAAGTAGAACATGCTCGATAAAGTACTTTTGTACGACTGAATGATGAACGAGAAGCAGTGTGCAAAGGTATTTTCTTGTCCACGCTCTCTTTAAACGAGAAAGTGGTGTATAACTAGGTACCCGTTACCAATTTATGTAAACCTTAAATTTTAACCTGTCCCAGGCAGATAAAAGCACATCGGATGCCTCGGAAATTTCCAAAAAGTACCTAATAGAATTGCCCAAGATGATTTAGCCAGGTGTCTTCCAGCCATGTTTGAGTGGAGAAGTCATAGCTCATCGCAGAATAGGAGCCTTGAAGCTGTTCACCTAGTGGCTTGTTGGTGTTCAACGTTCTCTGCCGGACATGGTGACCTACCCTGATAGCATAATTATGAGCAACAAGAGAAATAATTCCAGTAAATAATATTGTTTTTCGCCCAAGCATGACAGTTTTGCTCCGTGCTGCAAGCAACAGTGTCAGAGGACTTATCCCCGAAGCCGCCTGGTAATTGGATCCGTGCACTCTTGCACTGCTGGATCCTCATTGTTTTAATGTCAACTCTGGAGAAACACCAGGAGGAAAGTCCAAAACAACAGTTTGCACTTTCACCAAATGATTTACTGCCGGCGCCTAAACTTTACAACTGTAAGGCCCTCACCATTTCATTAGCTTGTGGAGTTGCTGTTCAAAGAAGCTGAATACGTGAAAATGCAAGTCAAACTGGTCAGCGAAAGGAATTGAAGAACGCTCAGAAATCCTCAACCAGATCAGTTTAGTTAAAAAATATTCAGCGTGTGGAACGTTGGACGAGTACTCCAATGATACAATGTTAGTGGATAAAGTCTACCTCACGTTTATGGCGAAACAGTTAAGTTATTGTAAAAAAGCGGGATTTATTAACCGTGCTGTGTTTTTGCTGACTTTTTATTAAAAAGCTATTGGTTTACCATCAATAGGAAAAATAAAAGCTAAAGAGCAAACGTTGTATCAACATTTTAAGTAAATGTTTATTCAAAAAAGATAACCACCTGTGCCTCTGATTAAAATGGCTTAGTTTTGTTCTGATTATGATCTTCAATTATTAAGTTGCGCATATTCTTGCCATTTAAAAATTTTAAATACAGACTAACACACCGAAACCAATGCTTAAAGGAAGGCAATATTTTTCAGTGTGTGATGTAAAAGACATTTTACATCAATAGAAAGATGAATATCATATTCTCAAATATATTGTTCAAGCATCATAGTCCATTCAAATAAATTATCATGTCAGTGACATTAAAAGCAAATTCAGTGAACAAGCTTTATAATTTGCTTTGCATTTCAGTTACATAAGAAATAAGTTTTAAATGAATTTAAAACTGATTACTTAATTGCAGATTTATGTTGTTATTTAAACCAAAACCTTTTAGATAGATAAATATCAATAATTAAAATAGTTTAGACTTAATGCAGTTTAAGTAACAACTTTAAACTGAGTTTGTTTTCGTTTCAGATAATGTGGTTCTATTAAAGTTACAAAACTTTTCAGTGTTTAAAGGTGATGGGGATTCATAAAATTAGAATATATTACATCAAACGACAGCAGTGTAAGAAAGTTTATAATATTAAACGTTATTTCAGTGAATTAAAAGACTGAAATGGGAAGACTTAGTGTACCTGTTTCTTCCGTCTTAAAACGTAGTTTTCGAAATTCTGATAATTTAAAATTCTGTAAAACGATTTGCGAGCTGGTGAAAAAGAACTTTCAGGTGTTATCGAGAAATCGATAGCTGTTCCATCATCGTTCGACTTATACAGAGCAATAGCAATTGGCGTAGACTTTTTATTGCAAAATATTGAGATTGATCGAGTCTCTAATTACTTAACATAAACACCATGTTTCTCAAGAACAGTGGAGCAAAATATGTGTTTGGATGACACTTTCTTAAGTCATATGAATTTGAACTTTACAAAATCGTATAGAGCTAAAAATTAAAAAGATCAAAGTGTTATTCATTTTAAAGAATGCAATTCAAGCAATTCTTGAACATTTCGACGTAAGTGAACGTTTGTATACATTATAGAACTTTTTACCTGAAGTTGTTTATTCCCAGTGTTGCGCCCCTCCCGCCCCCGAGTTCCATGTGTTTCATTGGTCTAGGTTCCTAGTTTAACCTTATATTTGGGGCCTGGCCGAGGTGGCCTAAATATTTAACGGGGACGCCCTAGACCGTTTGAAACACAACATTCAGCATTCGGATTCTGGAGGATTAACTTCTCCCTCAGCTCTCTTTCTTTGTGTGGCCGTTTTGTTCCTGACTTTATAAAAATTCGGGGATTTGTGTGTGACAAACTGTGGAAATGATGGAAAATCTAAAAGGATAGAGGGATTAAATAACGTATTATTTAATAATTGATGTTTGCTTAGTCTAATTTTAGTTTAACTGTTTAAATAAATTTAAATTTTCAGCAATACGTATCTAATTTGATAAATATCAGAGCTAATTAGATTTAGTCTAAATTTCATCTAAATTGCTTTTTGATCAATTAGTGACTAACGATCTCTAATACCTGGAAATTCACTTTTTTGTTTTTGAATAATAGATCCAGTATGCTATTTTCTTATTTTTTCACATCTCTCCTATCTTTGCTTCCTATATTTAAAAGCCAAAACTTTTCTCTCTATCTGTCAAACCCACTTCACCACCCTCCACCGCAAAACCTTTTTAAAGAGAATAGAAATTGACAAATTCGATAGTATTAAGTAAAATAACACAAACTAGCAATATTTAGGAAGAATACTATTTTCAATATTAGTGGGATTTTATAGTTATCTTTTAATATCGAAAATCCAGAGTATACCAAAAATGGACCAAATCTCAAAATTATCGTACGCTGATGTTGTGAAGTCACCTCCAGACTTTATCAATGTGACATGTAGCAACCCAGACATGACCTTTGAATGCCCGTGAAAGGTCAAACGTCGAAAACGGTAAATTTACTTAGTGTCCCTGAACGAGTCGTCAGAGTCGGGCGGATCGTCCGCGAATAAGATACACCATGTGGCGATCCCCTTGGTCCTGGACGACGAGTCCGGGAATGAAGCAGAATCCGGCTCCCGAGCACCTGGAGTAGGGGTCATCAGGCGGTGGACGGAACAGGGGAACCAATAACGGACCCCAGTACCGTCGGCTGTGGGGTGTCCCCTGGCTCTGGCGAGAGCGGCCAAAACAAGGAACCCAAGTCCGCCAATACAATTGGAAATCGGGAGTCCGAGGCCCCCCGTTCTCCAAAAAACAACTTGGGATAGATGATTTTAATACTAGAAGCCATCTCAATAAAATTTCCCAGGGACAAACTACAAGATATAACAAGGGCATTTATAGCGCACGTGGCCCTTTTGCCAAACGGCATCATTAGACAACATGGGACGCCCAACTTTCAGAATCAGAAAAGACAAATTAAGCCTGGCTTATCATTTCTCATATCAAAATATGGATTTTAAGGCAATGACATTCAAAAACAGAAACGACACAGATAAAAAAACTTGGACGGGGAATCGCCCAAATTCCAGAATCAATGTGCTTCGACGAATTTAGAAACAAAATGAAAAGTGAGAACCCGGAAATTAAAGAAATTTATCAGAACTATGAATTTAAAAATAATAAAAAATGCAAACCAACACTTTTATCATGGAAGAAATCCCCCTTTCAATTAAATCAATCCTAAAAAATGAAGTGCTCCCAATAATGCCTGCACAGCTAAACATCCTAAGATGCCAACATTGCCAAGTTTTCGGCCATAACAAATCCAAAATGCAGAAAACTAAATGCCACCACTGTGCAGGATCACTTGGACATCAAATGAAAAAAATGTGCAAACTGTCTCGGTCCACATAGTGCAGAATACAAAGGCTGCCCCATATATTTAAGATACGTAGATAAACTCAATCAAACAAATATCAAAATTAAGAAAGAACACATCCAATAATGCGACCAAGCCGGCTCTCCTAGAATTATATCCCCCCATAAGGAAAATATTATTAAGACAATAACAGATGCCCCCACTGCTGCAACAACATTTTTTACAAAATTTTGTACCAGGTATTAACAACATGTGGTGATCATGATTAGTAAATGATTAGTAAATGAGGAATAAGTTCCACAAAATTTAATAACTAACATAAACAAAGGGCCATAACTCTGGTGAAAATTGTTGCAAGACAATGTCCTTTACAACAATCTTCACATCATGTCTTATCATCTGTGCAAGTTTGAAAGAAATCAGCTAAATAGAAAATGTGGAGTTCATGCCTCAAAATTTTGTAAGTGAAATAAACAAAGGGCCATAACTGTGGTAAAAATGGCAGCAGGAAAACATCTTTTCTTTATGATCATCTACCCATCCAGCTAGATGTGTGCAAGTTAGAAAGAAATCTGTCTAAAAGTAAATGAGGAGTTGGTGCCACAAGATATTATTTCTGAAAAAAAACCAAAGGGCCATAACTCTGGTAAAAATGGCCGCAGGAAATACTCCTTTCTTCACGATCATCTACACATCCTGCTTCATTATCTGTGCAAGTTCGCAATAAATCCGCCTTATAGTTTAGGAGGAGTTGACGCCACAAGATTAAATTACTGAAATTAACAAAGGGCCATAACTCTGGTAAAAATGGTCACAGGAAAAAATACCTTCTTCACGATCATCTACACATCCTGCTTCATCACCTGTGCAAGTTTGCAAGAAATCCGCCTTATAGTTTAGGAGAAGTTGATGCCACAAGATTTAACTACTGAAATTAACAAAGGGCCATAACTGTGGTAAAAATAGTCGCAGGAAAAAATCCTTTCTTTACGATCATCTACACATCCTGCTTGATCATCTGTGCAAGTGTGAAAGAAATCCGCCTTATAGTTTAGGAGGAGTTGATGCCACAAGATTTGGGGACGTACGGACGGACGTACGTACATACGGACGGACGAGTGCAACTCTATATGCCTCCCACTTTGTGGGGGCATAAAAACAAAACAGAAATAGAATAAATTCTCAGGCAACATATCTTTGACATTGATTCAACTATAAAAGACAAGAAACGCCACGCGCAGAAAACCAGGTTTTCATTTAATACTTATACATTTGTAAAGAAAATATCTGATCTGAAGAAAGTGAACTTCTATTTTTAGCAACAGTGACCTTGATCTTGATCACAGACTTCTGAGTAGAGATCCCGAGATGCGTCTTGGTATCAGCTACCCAAAGAAAGTTTAGTGTCAATAGATCACAGCTAACCCAAGTAATAAGGAGAAACCTAAATTTCTATTTTTAGCAAAAGTGACATAGACCTTTATCACAGACACCTGGGTATCAATCCTAAGTAGTGTCTTGATAAAAGCTACCCACAAACCAAGTTTGGTGTCAATAGGCCAAAGAAAACTCAAGCTATTGAGCAGAAACTGAATCCTATTTTTAGCAACAGTGACCTTGAACTTTATCACAGGCGCCTGGGTAGCAATCTCATGCTGCATCTTGATATTAGATACCAACACTAAGTTCGGCGTTAATATACCAAAGCAAACTCATGTCATTGAAGAAAAACTGAATTTCTATTTTTAGCAGCAGTAACCTTCACCTTGATCACAGATACCTGTGGCAATCCCAAGCTGCCTTTTGATATCAGCTACTCATATTGGCATCCACAGGTAAAAGAAAACTCATTTAATTGAGGGTAAGATGAATTTATATATTTAGCAAGTGACCTTGACCTTTATCACAGACACCTGGGTATCAAACTCAAGCTGCCTGTTGATATAAGCTACCCACAAACCAAGCTAAGCGTCAACAGGCAATTTGGCATCAACAGATAACATTCACAAAATATTTAACAAAAAATCTATGTCAAAAACGGGCAAAACTTTGGCAAAACACAGTCAGGGGTTATGAAACTTGACCTGATAATTGGTATTCTGATGTCAAACAATTAGTTTCAAAGCTATACCTTGAAAGGTAACTTAGAAAAAAACAACTTTCACAAAAATTTAACAAAATTTTTAAGTGAAAAAGGGGCATAACTTTGTCAAAATACAGTCAGGGATTATGAAACTTGTCCTGATAATTGGTATTGAGATGTCAGACAATTATGTTAGGTTTCAAAGTTGTACCTTAAACGGTTACTGAGAAAAACACAACTTTCACAAAAATTTAACAAAATTTCTAAGTGAAAAAGGGGAATAACTTTGTCAAAATACAGTCAGGGATTATGAAACTTGTCCTGATAATTGGTATTGAGATGTCAGACAACTGTCAAGTTTCAAAGTTGTATCTTAAACGGTTACTGAGAAAAAGACAACTTTCACAAAAATTTAACAAAATTTCTAAGTGAAAAAGGGGCATAACTAAAGTGGAAAAGGGGCATAACTTTGTCAAAATACAGTCAGGGATAATGAAATTGTCCTGATAATTGGTATTGAGATGTCAGACAACTGTCAAGTTTCAAAGTTGTATCTTAAACGGTTACTGAGAAAAACAAAACTTTCACAAAAAACTTAACAAAATTTCTAAGTGAAAAAGGGGAATAACTTTGTCAAAATACAGTCAGGGATTATGAAACTTGTCCTGATAGTTGGTATTGAGATGTCAGACAATTATGTTAGGTTTCAAAGTTGTACCTTAAACGGTTACTGAGAAAAACACAACTTTCACAAAAAACTTCACAAAATTTCTAAGTGAAAAAGGGGAATAACTTTGTCAAAATACAGTCAGGGATTATGAAACTTGTCCTGATAATTGGTATTGATATGTCAAGACAATTATGTTAGGTTTCAAAGTTGTACCTTAAACGGTTACTGAGAAAAACACAACTTTCACAAAAAACTTAACAAAATTTCTAAGTGAAAAAGGGGAATAACTTTGTCAAAATACAGTCAGGGATTATGAAACTTGTCCTGATAGTTGGTATTGATATGTCAGACAACTATGTTAAGTTTCAAAGTTGTACCTTGAACGGTTACTGAGAAAAACACAACTTTCACAAAAAACTTCACAAAATGTTGACGACCGCCCGCCCGCCCAACGACATACCCCAATCTAATAACCAGGATTTTTCTAAAGAAAACCTGGTTAAAAATCCGCAAACAAATAAGGGCGCCCCCGTCCAAGGACTGCAGACCCAGAATTAGACAAAAACAACGCAAGACTTACAAACACAACAACAAAACGCAATAGAACAACACAAAACACAATCCTCACTATGACAACCACCAACAACACACATCCAGAGGCCACTACAAGCCTAGGAGCTATCCTAGACACCCAAGTCAACCACTCCACCACCTCATGGGATGGTATGCACATGGTTACATTCCTAAGGCATTTAAACAACTATCCACCACAGAGAAGGTTTTAAACTTCTCGAAATGGTCAATCCAGTAAAATAACATCAACTGACATAATTAAAAATGAATACGATAGGCACTGTACGCTACCACATACAAATAGCCTCAGCGTCCAATCCTGGAATACCGCCTGTATGAAGACAAATTTTAGTATTAAATGTAGTGAACTTCAGTTATGTTTGGACAAAAAAACGACTAAATTGATAGTATGTTTACAAGAAACGCACATAAAAACAGGACAAGAACCATTTAAGTTCAAAAAATTTCAGGACCCCATTAATATCATTAGACATAATAACAAAAAGGAGGGAGTATGTATCTATGTAAGATCTGGACTTCAATTTATAGAAGAAAAACTCAAAATCAAAACCAATTTGAAATTGCCGCAGTTAAAATTCTAGGCATAAACAACATTACAATATACAGTTTTTATGCTCCAAATAATGAAATCAATACAAGAGAAAATTAAACACAATTTTTAGACCAAATTAATCCAAATTCAGTCATTGTCGGAAATTTCGATATAAAACACGTACTCCGGAACCCAGAAAATGTTTCCAGATGTGACGCTGAGGCTAACAATCTCATAGAACTCTTACACAATTACAATCTAAGTTGCATTAATGACGGACAAGTTCCCAGACAGTCGACTGACGAAAATGCCAGAGACTCTGCCCTTGACCTGTCAATTATCTCAACTAAATTCCATCCAATATCTGAATTTAATGTAGTAGACATTACTATGTGGAGTGTCCACCTGCAAATTATAACCAAAATTGACTTCAAGGCTAAAAATGGTCATCAAAGTAGAAAGGAAATGGAACATTAGAAAAGCATCCCAACAACAGTAGTTAGATTTTAAGCAGCTTTATTTCCAAGAACTTAACTAAAATAATACTGAAAATGACATCCAAACCAATTTTGAATTCTATGTGGACAAATAAAATAACATTTTAGACCGAACCATACCAAAACAAGAGCAATAACAATCAAAAACAACAGTTAATTGGTGGACTGAGGAATGTGAAGTGGCTATCAAAAAAAGAGAAAACGCCCGCAGGAAATACAAACAAAATCGCACTGACTATTTAAGAAACATTTGGAAAGAAACTCGTTATCAAGCAAAATTTATATTAAGAGAAACAAAAACGAAAAATTTGGAAACATTCTGCTCTAATATTACTTTTAAGACCACATCAAATGAACTATGGGATTTTGTCAAAAGGGTAATGGGATGTAGAGCAAGCTCCTCTCCAGCCTTCCTGGTAAATAAGCAAATCATTTCAAAACTAGCAGATAAAGCCTCGTCCTTAGTAAAACATTAAAAATGAAAAAAATAGCAGCAATGATGGATATGACGAAATTTTTATAAAAAAAAACAGGGAGTAGACTCACTATTTAAAGTCTCGTTGAAAATGATAAAGACAAATACACAATTTCATATACAATAAAGATTTTACTGTGCTTGAATCGGACCGTGCACTCAAAAACTGTAAAAATGGAGCCACTGGAGAGGATGCTATTCACTACAAAATTCTAAGCAACCTTCCAGCTGAATCAAAATCAACCCTCCTGCAGTTATTTAATCGATTATGGCAAACTGGAACCATCCCAGACAGATGGAATGAAGTTGCCATTATCCCCTGTTAAAACCTAATATAAACATTACCCAGCTTCATACAGGCATATTTCATAAACCTCCACGTTTACAAAATAAATGCAAAAAATGATTAACCCTAGATTATGCAACTTTTTAAAACAAAACAATCTCATATCTGACTATCAATCAGGCTGCAGATCGCATCATTTCTGATAACTTGCTAAGATTGGAAAATGACTGCAGGCGGGCTCAATTTCAAAATTACTATTTAGTAGCTGTATTCCTTGATCTGAGTAGTGCCTGTGATAGCTAAAACTATGGAATGGAGGAGCTTTTACATACTTTGAACATATAGGAATTCCAGGCAAATGCTAACCTGGAAGGATCTTTCTTAAAATCAGAAAAATCAAAGTAAAATACACCCCGTATCGTTTCTTTTTTGGCATTCAAATTCAACTTTTAACGGACCACACCATAATGTCCTCCATCAGAGGCGGGATGGTCCTTAAACTGGGAACTTACAACATGTTTGGATCATTCCTTTCTCACTATGGCCACTAGGAAAGCTTTTTTGTTTAGAGATTCCTTTATTCATCGTTTAGGGGAGGAAATTGAAGAACAGAAGCCAGGGCATGTGAAGGTTACAGTGATGGGGTACGGAGTAGTCGTGCATACCACCTATTTGAACAGCTAACGATCTGGCTGGGCTAGAGGCCCTTAACTCAGCCTGTTGAAGTTTTCGGGACACCTAGGGGCTACGTGGCCTTCCCTGTGGGACAGTAATGACACACAATCTTGCGGGCCTCCCTATCGGGGTAACTATTTGTTTTCATACTTCTTAATTCATTATTGTTTTCTGAGTAATCTGACCTTGAAAAATCACGACTGCGATTATAGTCATCTGATAATCTCCCCTGTGCTCTAGTTATTTGAAAAGGGCTCATGACGCTCTCAGCTCTGAGCTTAAGCACTTCTAATGATACCGGGTTTAATTCTCAATTTCGAGCTTTAAATATTTTCGAAACTCCGCGTTCCGAATCCCTTCGACAAATTGATTACAAATCATCTCATCCATTAATGTCCCCTGTTGCCCAGGGTAACCTAACCCTGCAAGACGACGCAATTCAAAGGCCTAATCAAGGTTTTCATCTTGATTTCGGCGTCTAAGTCTTAACTGATTCTTGTTTGAACTTAAGATAGTCTTGTCGCTATAGCGTTGTTCAAAACGTGCTTCATCTTTCATGCAAATTAAAGCGCAAAGCAATCGTATCAGGACTCCATCTGTTAAATAGGGCTATGTCTTCAAATTTATTTAATAAAATAAGCCATCTCTTTTTGCCATTAAATGTCAGAAGTAAAATTTACAGAACATGGGTTCATATTGGTAAAGCTACTGTTACCAAATGACATTAAAAGTTGGGTTTTGACCATCCTTAACTGTTTGCCCTAAAAGTCTTAATACATAAGTTGAGGTCACGGCAGTGGGGGTGCTTACGAAACGGGGGTGGATTCCTATAATCCATAATAATTAGAAATTAACTGTATCCCAAGTAAAAAATAGCTGTGGTTCAGGAAATCCCGACTGACCCTTTTTAATTGCCGACCCTAACGATTTTTTTTTTGAATTTCGGAAAAATAGTTGCCCACAATGACGTTATATTCGTAATGGTATGGAGGCGACAACAACATTTCTATTCGTTTAATTCCACGCGAAGGTAACCAAATTTTATGTTCGTATGCGTTTTTATTCAGGGCCACAAATAAACATGGCGGCAGTATCGTCGCTCATGATGGCGATTTCAAGAAAATTATTACACTTGTTTTAGTACAGGCCGTGTTTAATGTAGAAAAGTCAGGCGGAAAATGTGAAGTCCGAGCTTTATTTGGCAACAAATTGAAAGTCTTTTAATTCCAATATTGCAATATAATTGCATGGGGAGTTGGTTTAAACATTATTTTGACATCGACTGGTAAAATTTGACGGAACTTCGACAATATTACACGAAATTTCGGATCGCGAAAATAGGTGACAATTAGACCCAACACTCCTCCAATTTTTATATTGATTTACATGCAGCATTGTCTTTTTTAATATAAAAGATTTCATGTGGTAAAATATATGAATTTACATACATCTGACAACATGTTTAGTGTATCTACTTATCTACTTCATGAATGTACTGCTAATACATTTCTAAAACAAGCTCTACATGCCGAAAGAGTCGCTTATATATATAAAATAATCCCTTCCTACCCTCCTACATTTTTCTGACAGCGTTCTCTGAACCACAACTTTTTTTTTCGCCTTACCTAAAATATCCCCCAGCTTATATTAATTCTATATGCATAATTTGCATTTTGTGTTTCAAGTTTATAAAGCGTTTTAGTAATCATGTGAATTATACAATTCTGGAGACAATTGTTTAACACGAGGTTGGTTTCGCATACACCACATACATTGTATAAATTATTTTTAATTTATGTAAGGAGTATCAAACTTCCTTAAATTTCTGCAATGGGAATTAAGTAATTCTTACAGTGCTGTTCAATAATTCATTCAGTGCTGTTAATAGTTACGTTATCAATAACGTCCTTTGAAGGTCGATGAGCACGATATCTATGTACTATGTCAATAGTACTTCTAAAATCGCCTTTGTTTAAATATTTCGGGCAGTTTATAGATGGGTGGTTTCAATATCCCAGCATATACAGGTTTGGATATTGTTCAATCACCCTTAAGGGTATATACTTCCTGCTCTTTAAATTGTGCATTTGGCGTTGTCTGTGATATGCATGATTTATATTCTAAGATCTCATGTCATAATTCTATTCTGTTTAGTTCCATCCATTGTTTTCTCGTTTAGAGCAAACCCATTCTTTTACCTGGGGACACTACGCCGCTGAACATGAAATGGTATTAATCTGAAAATACCACATTGAAGGTTCCATGTTCACCGCCATATGCATACCATCGTTTAGGATGGATCAAAATTGTTCTATGAGTGTAAATAATGAGTTGCGCTCTAACCGGGGCTAGGCGGCGTGGGCAGTAATATGCATTTCCATTACTGCCCACGAACAGGCTCAATCGAACCGAGCCTGCAATATTTTTTATATTTGTCGTGTTCGTCGGTTTTCAAAGTACCCTTTTCATTTATTACAGTGCAGTTGCTTAACATTACGTTAATTTTGTAATTGCATATATGTGTTATCATTATTTTTTGTAAAGGGTACAAAACTCCTTTAATGTAAATAAAAATGTATAGTCCAATAAACATATCAATAACTAAAACATTCAATTGCTTAATTAAAAAATATTTTAAGGAGAGTACAATTGAATTAGTTAATCAATGAAACAATTCTCGCATTGTTTTTTTAGTCCGCTAGAATAAACAATGGAAGACGTAATTGTGCTTGATGAGGATACGAGTTATCCTGGTCCATTTTGTCCCAGACTGGTAATATGTTGTGAGGTGCCGATCTGCATGAACATAACTGTATTCAGAACCTACTGGAAATAGAGGAATCATTATGTGGCAACTCATCACAGAATGAAAAAGTTTTGGAAATGCTGAGGATGCACACAAACATTTGCTTTCAAACGGAACTCTGTGGCACATACTAAACACCGCAATACCCCTTGCTTTGAGAAAGAGATCACCTTCAATGGGTCCGCAACGAAACATTCATTGATCCAATGGGCATACCGATGCCATTATTTGCCTAGTATGAAATCAAGGATGTGACGAAGAAAGAGTTGATAGACCATGACAAGTTGTGTGGGAAAACAAAACGAGCTAGTTGCAGACTATGTTACCGGACTCAATCACTGGGAGAATCTTGCTAGAGAAATTGGACATAACGGGGGGGGGATGTAAAATTGCAACTTAAGGAATAACGTCATTTATCTAAATGAAATATTTGTGTTTTTGTATATTGCTGTTATATTTTGTGGGAAATCTTTCAATTGATGAGTTTATTGATGTTTGTGTTGAATTCTCAAAAAAATGACATTACATAAAAAATTTACCGGTAAGAGGGGTGTAGTAGTATTGGTTTATAATTGAGAGGGAGATATCAGCTTATATTGGTTTATATCTAGTGTTACTGTGTTTATGGGCCCAGAGCATGAACCTTGTGGGTAGTAGTCGCCCCACCTAAATTAGTCTGGCTGCATTAAAAATGTTTCATTCTATTAACTGTTAAACCTATGCAAACATCATTAGGAAACAAGTAATCTAATGCTGCATAACAGGTACATGTACCAGATGTTCTCTACTGCAAGGCATCATCCTGATGATATCAAATTACAAGCCAGTCAGTATGTGGTCAGTGATAACGTGATCATTATGATTCTCAAACTACATTTAAGGTAATTCATATTTAGCTCATAATACAGTTTTACCGATGTTGAGCTGTGAAAAAAAAATCATTTTTTTAAACAATTTTCAAAAATACTGTTATTTTATTGTTGTAAAAAGATGAGTATTGATAATTACAGAAGACAATTGTTGAAAAAAAAAGTGAATTTTGTAAGAAAATTAATAAAATTTGGTACCTGCTATATTGTCTAATCTGGGTGTCAAAATAAAGCACTTTCCACTCAAATATATCCAAAATAATTAATTACAATATCCAGTTCAATGTTTTCTCTAGGGTCAACCAGTTTTATTTTTTCAAAATAACTTGAAAATATTGCTCTTACAAATTAAAATCCAAACACATCATCCTTTGTCCCATGAGGTCACTCACCCATGCAAAAAGCATGCAAATCATGCCCACTTGTGTTTATCTATAGGCCTAGAACAATTTAATCTCTACATGTATAACAATGTAAATCTTGTGTGATGGTATTTGTGCAGTGTTTTGAAATTCATTATAGTCAATGTTTAAAAAGTTATTTTGAAAAAAATAACACTGGTTGGCCCTTGAGGGAACATTGAACTGGATATTGTAATTAATTATTTTGGATTTATTTGAGTGGAAAATGCGTTATTTTGACACCCGGATTAGACAACATAGCAGGTACCACATTTAATAACTTTTCTAACAAAATTCTTTTTTTTTCAACAATTGTCTCCTGTTATTATCAATATTCATCTGTTTGTAACAATAAAATAACGGTTTGTTTGGAAATTGTTAAAAAAAAATTTAATTTAATTTTCAGAGCTCATCATTAGAGTGGGTTTCAAAATAATGAAGACAAAGCGTGACAAAGGGGGTAAAATTTAGAATTATATATTTGTTCAAAATTTCATTCAAAATAGATAAGTAATATATTGAATTTTGAAAAATCAACAAGGGTTAAAGTATATGAATACCGATTGTTTTAACTTTTAAACATTTTGTTCCAATGAATTCAATTTTTTCTGAAACAAGCTTTAAACTTTTCACTCTCATATTTGCTAAACTATAGGTTTCTAACAAATATTTGTGAATTGTTTTAACAGATACAAATAAAAAATACTTTTTAACACAAGAATTTATATCTTACTACAGTTTTTGAGGAAAAAATACAAAGATTATTTTTTAAAGTGAGGGGTTAGAGATTATGGATAGGTGTATGTATAACTTCCTTCTTTTACATATAATGTGAAAGCTAAGCCTATATGCCGCCATAATAAAATTTTACATTCAAAAGTTGTATTTTGGTGATAATGAATTTGTTGTAAACTTTCAACATTACAGTGCTGTTCCACTGATTGTGACATTTTATGTATGTAAATGTTCCTGTCTTTAGTTCCTGTGAAATAAATCAAATTTGGTCATTTAATGCATAATTAATATGTTTGTGTCCCGAGTGCAACATTTTATACTACTACATTTGAAGGTAGTATGATTTAGATAAAATATCACTAATATAAATAAATTTCGCCCAACTTTCATTTTGGAAACTGTCGTAAATGAATTCAAGTTGGGGCTTCTTAGTTATCTTTAAAATATTGAAAGATACCACTTTTTATATCTGAATGATGCTTTTTTCTTGAATATTAATTGATTTTACAAACAAAAACATGTTCAATTCCACTGTATCAGGTATAAAAGTATTAATACAATTCATACTTGTAATGAAACCGTAAATAAAAAGCGTTCAGGACAGTTATTCAGTAAGTTACATGTCTGATTTAAACTAGGTGAAACAGGTGTTACACTCGGGACAACACATTTGACCATGTAGACAAAATAATAGCCGTTCTACATGACAATTTTTGTTTCTGTTGTACTACTTATAATCTGTGGGCTTAAAAATACAAGAAAATCACATAATTTGCAAAGAATGTGGTTTTCATTCATATGAAAAGAAAAAATGTTACACTCGGGACATTTCCGATCAGCTTCAGTTATACAGGGATATTTTTTGAACGATAAGTTTTTACTTAAATCACATTTTCCAGTATAAAGTAGACACATGTATTTATCTAATTATAAAACTGTATTTACTGTTTAAGAATCTGTTTACGTACAGCACCAGCTTAAATTAAACTTTTCCGTTTTTTTTAAAAACATTTTTCTGTACATGTGCTCTTATAAAATGACATCAAAATATAACTTACGATTATAATATTTGTACAAAATACACTGAATATTCAAGGTAACAGTTTAACATTTCAATAAAAATAAACTTGAACTACTAAGACGAAAAAAACTTTAAAAAATAAATGTCACGCTAAAAGTGTTACACTCGGGACATTTTTGACCTGTGTTTTAGCTATAACTTTTGAACGAACAACACAATCAATTTGAAACTTTGCAATAAATTTAGCAACACAAAAACACAACTTTTGAATGTAAAATTTTATTCTTATGTCCTATAGCGTTCACATTATATGAAAAAGAAGGAATGTCTTCATTATTTGAAACCCACCCATTAGTAAAACTGTACTATGTGGAAGTATGAATTACCTTAGCAGCGTGGGAGGAGTTCTTGACCCTCCTTTCTCCTAGGTTTATGAGGAATTTAGTGTTTACATTATGCTAGGTTTACATCTGGCCACGATTACCACGATGTCCCCGATTCCATCTCCCCGATTCCAGAGCATCGTGGCGAACGTAACAGAGCGTGGAGTCGAATCGGGGTGATCGTGGGGGAGCGTAACGGAACATTGTTGAATCGGGGACATCGTGGGCATCGGGACAGATTTTAAATCAAACTAAAATTTCACCACGATTGCCCCGATTCATTTTCTAATCGTGACAGAGCGTGGCCTTCGTAACAAAACGTAACGGAACGTACCGAAGCGTAACAGAATGTGGAGTACAATCGCAACAGATTGGGACCAGCGTGGACACATTTTTTCATCCCGCTTCGCTGCGACGTCTCATGATAGCTCCACCCTCTGCTACGATCTACCACGATCTGTTACGATATACACTTTTCTATCATTTATTGCTCCACGTTGCGTCTCGCTCTCCTACGGTATCCCCGATTGTCGTTCACGTTCTGATACGCTCTGACACGCTCCAACACGTTTCCTCACGATAGCCACGATTTCCACGCAAGCTGCATATACATAACAGCTTTATCTACTGGCACTCTATCAGTTTAATCATGCCAGCGAAACGAAAAGGTTCGAAAACTCAAGAACTGTTGTGGTTGATGTTCATCCGCCACCACCCCCTCCCCCACCTACACAACCGGAAGAAATTGAAGATGCTCCGGTGGAAACCCCATCGCCCCAGGATGATGCTCCAAAGAAGACGAAATTTCCCAGAACAACTACAACATACACTGAAAAGCAAAAAGAGGAAATTTTAGATTTTCTCAAAGCTAACCCTTCCATATATGAAAAAAGAAGGGCTGACTATAAAAACATGCAGCTCAAGGAAACCTTGTGGCAGCAACAGGCTGATAAAATGGGGACAGGTGTGCTTGAACTGAAAACTTGGTATAACAGCCAGAGGACAAAAATGGGAAGGTAACGTTTTACAGTAGTTAAATGCACATGTTAAAAACGCTTATGTATATGATAAAACGTTTTATGATTTAAATGTTTTTGGCTAATGTTTATTTTCAGTAAACCTAATTGTGTTTTATTTTTGCTATAGGCTGAAACAGGCATCAAAGAAGTCGGGCCTGAGCGACGAGGTGTTTAGTGCGACGAACCAGTGGGTGTGGGATCATTTCCAGTTCCTGGTTCCACATATTGTTGACGTTCAACGCAGAAATGTCGTCAGTTTCAAGGGCCCGCCCGGCTAGCTCAGTGGATAGAGCATCGGACTGTCAATCCAGGGGTCGCGAGTTCGATCCCCAGCCGAGGCGGGAAAAATATCTCCGTGACAATTGAACTCGGACATTGCGTCTGAGAGTCATTTGTCCCTCACCTCTGATTCAAGTGAGGAAGCAGTCAGTCGCTTGCGGAGAAATTGGTTAGTACTGGTTAGAGACCCAGGAACACCGGTTAGGTGGACTGACCGCCGGGATATAACCAGAAAGTGTTGAAACCAGGCGTTAAAACCCCAAACAAACAAACAAAATCGTCAGTTTCAAGTAAAAGATTCCCACATCAAACGCCTCCTTGACGTCTCAGCAATCCACTGACGCAGAGGGCGATTCTCCGGCCCCCAGTATAACAAGCCTACGTCTCCTAAAAGGTCGTTATCTCCTTCACGTGACAATACTGGAACACTAGGTATGTGTCTTAATTAATCATTTTTGGTATCTATCAAAACTTGATCCGTTACAAATAGTCCTTTAGATACTATTTTGCCCTTGTAATTTGTAATGTTGTCCTGTACGTCTGTCAACAACTAGTTTTGGAAACATGGTTTAATACAAACGTTGTAACAATAAGTCGTATCCACTAGTAGTAACAATCATCAATTCATCAATTGCCTTGTCCAGGTAAAAACTTACACTGTTATTTCCAACGACTAATTTTACACGTTCAGAACACATTATTTACAAGTACGAATGGACTAACAATAAAACACAAATAAATTATATTATTCGTGCATTGAACTGTAGAACCTATATTTACAGAGAACATGCTTAAGGTGTTCCTAGCTCAGAAGACCGCTTCTTCGAAGTCTACCGATGGTGCAGGTTCCTTTTCTCTGTACGTCGAGACCAAACTTAAGCTGTTGTCGGGATCATTGCGGAGGGAAGCGGAGCAGCGCATTCAACAGGTCCTGCATGACGTTGAGTCGAAGGCCGAGCAACAGAAATCAGCACAACAGCCTCAAAATCAGGTATTGTAACGTATTAATGTTGGTACATTTAGATAAATGATATTTCATACATGTATTTTGATTTTGGTAAACTGTAGTTACGTTTATATAGGCATTACCAGTATAACGGTCCCGTAGTAAAAAGTTCTCAATTGTATGCCCAATACTGGAAACTATCTTTCAAAAAATGTGTAAGTAAGCTATCTGTGCAATAACTTAAAATTAATTAACACATCCTTAAATATGAAAACAATATTTTTGCAGGGATATGCGTACCAGAATTGGAAGCCACACCCAAGCCAATGGCCCTCGCAAACACAAGGTCATTCCACTGGTGTGTGGCAATCCCAGGACAGGCAATGGGTGCAAGAGCAGTTCCCTCTTCATATGTTTACTAGCCCTCCTCCAACGACAAAAGCATCCGTCACGCGGGTGGCAGATCTTCAGGAGAAGACAAACACGGAGCTTCAACCCATGGTTAACAAGCCAAGTCTTAACTTGTCAGCATTGGCACGGGAGGCGGGTATCCCAACGGATGTGGAAAATGACGATTAAGGCAACTTAATATACATGTAGCAAAATCATACAGAATGTGTATACTTGCTATTTTAAATGTCCATGATACTTTTGACCTTTTTTAGATAGTTGTGAATTGCTCTAACAAAGAGGACATATTAATTCGGCAAATCGCATGTTTATATGTTTATCACATATGCTTTGACCTTTTAAAGATAATTGTGAAATTTCTCTATGAAAAAGAGATATTGATCCCGCAAAATTCATATTTTTTATGTTTGAGCATATAGGTTTTGTTCAATTGTTTTAAATACTTGTGAAATTTCTGTAAGAAAGAGGACATACTGGTTTTGAAAATTTCAATTTTGTATGTTGTACCCCATAAGACATGTTTAAATGAACAGTTGTGTTTTATTTTCTTAAAATTGTTTAAGTAAACAATATTTAAAGTTAAGGAAAACATTTCAAATTTGTTTATTTGGTTAACACACATACTGTAATTGCTATGCCAAACCAACTTTGCAAATGTAATAATCAGGGTTTCACACGCTAGTCACTATTTACATTTGGTATCATATTGTTTTGCCAAGGCACAGCTCCACCTGGTGAACTGAAGAACTGTTAAAGTTGCTCTCGTTGTATATTCGCATCGGTAGTTGCCCTGTTTCTTTGTTCATCTTGTTGAGCAACATCCTGCCAGTTTGCCACATTTCGCCAGGTACCAGGTTCGATATTATGGTCATCATCCTCATTGTCTACTTCATTGGTCATCATTGGATATCTACAAACATAAACAAAAATATACACTAATTAGTATCTAGCGGCTGTAAGCGACACATTAAATACGTATGTGCCAGATATGTAAAGTTAACCAAATATATATGTACCAATATTTTCCTAAATAACACTAAAGATAACACCTATGATTTAAACAACACAGCATGTGTATTAAATTAACTGTTAATATAACATTCTATGACATTTAATAGTATCTGAATATAGCATTTGTCTACTGGGTTGCAAAATATCTACCCACGGCGTCATTGTAAAAGATAATATAAAACAAAAAATAGTGTTTTCCGTGTAAAATTTGTTCATGTAACTTAAATGTGCCATTGTTGTTAAACATGGTTAATTCAATTCGCAAACGAATTTAAATATCCACCAACCTCGTCCTTAGCAATTTGTGTAGTACTACAACTGCTTCAATGATATCTCTCACTACTTCAGGTTTCTGTTCCAAAGTCCCAAGAAGACATCGGAATCTCTTTGCCAGAATGCCAAATGCATTTTCGACAACACGTCGGCCTCTAGATATTCTGAAGATCCTCGTTTGGCATTGATCGCCGTGCATATGGTTTCATAAGATACGATCTCAGTGCAAAAGCATCGTCACCAAGAATGAAATAAGGCATATCTATGTCAGGGTCACCATTGTTTAAAGGGCACGATGGCGGTATTCCAAGTGTACCATCCTCCAGACAATCACAGTTCCGTGTCCTTAAAGATCTGTGCATCTGACATATGTCCCATACCACCTATTTCAATCCAAATAAATGTGTACTCCGCATCCACTAACGCAAGAAGTGGAATGGAAAAGAAGCCTTTATAATTATGATAAAGACTACCCGACTTCGCAGGCATCTTGATAGCTACATGCTTGCCATCCAATGCCCCTAATGCATGGGGGACATTCCATTGCTTCTCAAATAGGTCCGATATAGTTTTCCATTCTTCAATTGAAACTGGGCATGCCATTACTTCGTCTTTATACGCAGCTACAATGGCCTTGCACACTGTTGGAACAATCCTGCAAATAGACGAACGGCTACAACGAAATGCATATGACAGTGATGGATACTTATCCCCAGTTGCCAGGTGTCTGAGGACAAGCGCCAACTGCAATCCAGGACAAATTGGTTCACGAAATCTGGTCCTTTGCTTTTCAATAATTGGCAATACTCTGCAGAATCTCGTCAAACAAGGCTGGAGCAATTCTTAGATAGTTTATAAATGCACCGACATCCCGACACCGGAGTTCGGCATTTAATAGTCGAGTGTAATGTCCATATTGAAGCCTACTTTCAACACTTAACCATGGCTTAACCCAGCATGACCTAGGCTTTCTATTTCTTCTTCTGACTTCTAATCCGATATTTATATCACGTGTATGCTGTGACCTTTTCTTTCGTTCAACAATATATGCGTAAATTAAAACAGCCAATTCAGGATCGTCTATATCCAGCTGGTTCATTGTTGCGAATAATAAGCCTAAAGTGAATTATTTCTTGTTTAAATATCAAATCGTGACGTAAAACGTGGTCATTTGTCTCAAATCGTAGGTCAAATCGCAGGAGATCGCAACAAAGCGGCTTTGTCGTGGGAGATCTTAACAGGACGTAACGGAACGTGGTGGAGCGTGGAAGCCAATCGTGTTGATCGCAACAAAGCGTAACAGAATGTGATGCAAATCTTGGGCTCGATCGTAGCAAAGCGCAGTAGAGCGCAACAAAACGTTCTGATTTCGTAAGGAAGCGTAACAGAACGTGGAGTTTACCATTTAATCGTAGAGCTCCCCGATTTTTTAGCCTCTGGCTAATCGGGGAGATCGTGGCCAGATGTAAACCTAGCATTAGACACCAGAAATACTCGTCATATCAAATACCACAGTTTATTTAGACAATGACATGATTTCTTGTTTAAGCGAATATAAAACTTCAGAAGTCAATTCATTAAACCTGGAGTGTCTTTGAAATAATTTTATACAAGAGTTGTTAGCTCAACAGAATTTTATTTCTATAAATAGAACACCAGAATGTGATTGGCTAAAATAGATAAGATTCTTATTTCCAAGCCTCTGATTGGTCCATTAAACAAAAGGGTTAAAAGCAACATGAAAATAGAATAGCAAGTAGATCTAAAGGTTGAACCAAGGTAAATCCAATTCCCATAGACCTCAATGTTAAATTCCCAAAATGGACCACGGAGGAATACTGAGTTATTTACCTTAATACAACCTATAAGAAAAACTTGAGTTTCCAAATGTAATGATTATGATATTATTTCATTGTGTTGTGTATTTGTAATATACTGTAGAAATTTCAACTTGATATCTGCTCTAAAACTCGACTTATAAGGGTTCAATGAGGCCCGCCCATATATGAAAAAATCGTCAAAATTTCCAGTATATTCCTGTTAAATTGCTTAATTTCAGACAATTTTTTCAATTTTTATATTAAAAGCAACTATTTTTTATAGAAGAAACTTGTTGAGTCTGATTTTCAACACAAACACGTGCTAATGCTATCTTTTGTATGAAGACGGGATCCCTCAGGCAACTCAATTGTGTAAAAGTTAATACCGAATAGGGTCCGGTGCCCAAAATTAAGATTTTTTCAATTCAAAAACAAGATTTTTGACAAATAGTATTTTAAAACCTAAAACCCAATCAAACTTAGCCGATTTCAATCACCGAAATCAAGTTTTGTCGACTTCGACATTTTCGAGGTTTTGAATCTTATAGGTTGAACAAGGTAAATCCAATTCCCATAGACCTCAATGTTAAATTCCCAATATTCAATGCACATTTAACATGATTTCTATCATCTTAATTTCTAGACAACCATATATGACTGTGAAGATCTACATTTCATCTATTGAAAAACACACAGCAAATGGGGGGTTAACTTACTTGTAAGAAAATTACTGATCTCTAACCAAACAGACCCTATTTTAAACGCGGTATCGCAAATACGGTGCCAAATATATACATCCGCTCTTCCGGAACTAGTGCGCCTCTACCAAACGAGATATAGGCATGAAATTGCTTTCATTTATTTTCCTGACATGTTATTCCTTCAAACAAGTCACAAACAGGTCGATTTCTAACGGTTAAGAGGCCCCCAGATGAAGAGAAAAAAATAGCATATAATGAAACGGACTTCATTCGAATGGACCACGGAGGAATACTGAGTTATTTACCTTACTACAACCTAAATGAATCACACTATGTTCCTGATGAGGCCGAAGGCGGTAAGTCATCAACTGCAAACCAGCAACAACGTTTTTGTTATTTCCCATGAACTGTCAAACGGACATAACACAGATTTTTGTGGTAACTGATTTATAAACTGTCTGATACCCCTAATTATATACAGTTAGAATTATGGAGCAATGGTATGTTATTGTACAATATTTTCAGGGGCAAAGTATGATGCACTCTCCAACACGGATTCAGCCTGCAGAAGGCGCTGAGGGATTTCAGTCACACAGCCGGTCCCGAATGATACATTTAATTAAATGCCTACAACTGATTCAGTATTTTGTGATAATTGACAAACAGAATTCCATTTGCACTCGACACGTGAAATTTACTTAAAAAACAACTCATAATGACACCTGAAGGGACATTTTTCACAAAATAAAGGTATTTTGGAAATCAATGCTTAAAGGATTACGTTAAAGATTCAGCAGTTCGTCGACTCTACTCTTATTTTACTGTAGTACCAATAGACAGTTTTCTTAACTCGAAAGCATCAGGTCTGAATGTAAACGGAAACGAAAGTTAGGAGACCTAAGTGGCTAGCCATTTTTTAAACAGGGTCATCTCTATCAAGAACTAGGTCACTATGTCAAATGTGAGAAAACTTGTTGGCCACATTTGTGACAAAGCTAAATTCTTCGTCACATCACTATCACATTTGAGTCACACTTGGTTTGTTTGAGTTAAGTAGGAGAACAAAATATAAAGCGTCTCTTCTTGTGTAAATATATTATCTTTTTGTAAAAAAGCTAACAATGTCCAAGTTATTATAAAATTAAAAAAATAGTTCGACAGATTTTGTCATGCACAATATTCCAAAACTAAAACTATATATTAGGCAATCTCGAACTTAGGCCAAACCTCTGATTGGACATTCTTGATGTTTTATTAGAAAAAGTAATTGATTTGGGATTCAGTTTTCTAGTATAGTGAATATTTCTTTTTAAATTTGCTTTTTTTCGATTCTTATTTCCTTTCCAGTAAATAAAACGATTAACAGCATCTCCTATACAATTAAACCAGTTGTTGAACTGATTGACAGCAAGACCGCTCTAGAACTTTGTCAGTCTTTGCTAGGATTTCAAAACCAAATTTAAGCGCAATTTTAAAGACAGGTTTTACTTTTGAGTTAATTTCTGTGCGAATTTTACTAACAACAACATCGTTACATGCAAACACAGTTTTCTTTGTGGCCAAAACTGAAGCTGTAAAATCTTAAGTCAATTATAAAATACGATTTTCTTTAACGAACTTTCATACGAACGTGTACAGGAATTTTTGGACATATCGTACTAAGAAAACTCGAGAACTGTTTCTAGGTAATTGGAGCAGCACTTGGAATAAAATCAACAGATTATGAAGTGTACACTAAGAATGTTTTAGAAGCGGAAATATACTAGGCTGTAGGTTATAAAGCTGAGATTGGAAACCAGTCTCAAATCTCAAGCATCTGATTGGCTGAAATGGCGACTGGTTGCCATTTCAGCCAATCAGATGCTTGAGATTTGAGACTGGTTTCCATGCTCAGTTTTATAACCTTGGGTACTAATGTCCAAAAGAAACGATACCCCTTGCAAGAACATACAATAAAACCAAACGGCTACAGAACATTTGGATTGGTCGAATTCATTGAAGAGACCTTTCAACAGTCGTGCATGTGTACAAAGAAATCGATGTCATTAGTCCAGTACATGCATAAACAGAATTTAAAGATGTGTCAGGTCTTTTACAAATATTTTATTAAAAGTTTTAAATCGTTTCTTTTGGACACTAGTTTATAACTATAACGCTTAAAATTAAAGGAAAGAGTATGGATTTATAAAATTATCTATTTCGAACAAACACACCTCAAATGTTGGGCTTATTTATAGTTTCTATTAAGTCCAAGTACATTTATGTATCATCAGCACTTAGTTCATTCGACACTCCTCCGTTTCAGCTGTGTTCTTGCATAACAAATTTGTTCTGTCACAACATCATTCAATTCAGCTTCTCTAATAACCTGTATACTATTCCTTCTGTATCATATTGATGCACAACCTTAAAAGAATAAAAAAACATGAAACAAGTTAAAACTAAAGTTATTTAAATAAATGCTTTTAATTTCAATTTAACAAAGATCAAACGATCATTTTACAAATGTTATTGTACAATTACCAAATCCTTAACTCGGTACGTTAATGATAAAAACACTCATATTAATTAATGAGTTTAAAGCAATGTGAAATTATCTAAACTATAGATATAATTGAAACAGTTTATAAGCACGGACTCGTGTATTTGTTTAAATATAACATACTTTTCGCGGTTGATTTTTTTCGGAATTTAAGGCGGGTCATAAATGATTAAAGTCTTTTCTTTTTTTCCGACCTCTGGCCACGCGATAATGCCAGTTCCACTGTTGAAAAGATGTCTTCTATTAGTTTGTATACCAGTCTCTGTGGCCAACGTCGCCTTCCTGTGAGTCCCGAGTCACTCTCGTTTCATCTTTTTGAAGATGGGGTACCTTAAGAGTTGAAAGATATTTTAATGTTAATACAAAATATAATTACATGTTTTTATTAAATAACACTTTAATTCGCTCCCAGCTAGAGGCACTATCATTTGAAATTCACAGTAGCGCTATTTGTGCAGTGTGGCGGCCGTAAAAGTCTCCCCGTACATATAGTCAGTACTGTTATCAGTAAAATGACCCGTTACCGATGCCATGCAGTGATTGTTACGTATATCAGGGCTATCCCAGCTAGAGGCACTATCATTATAAATTTAAAAATTAAAAATATTTTTCTGGAATGTTTTAATGCACTGTTGGAGTCCCGATATTATAAATTAGATTTAATTTTGTTAAAATACAGTATCGATAATCATTTTCTCATACTTTTCACATTGTGATAAAATAACTGCATGAATGCATTCATTTCCGTTCTGGCTATATGGTTGTGAAGATTGCCAAGCCAACATAACGCTCTTAGATTCGCCGACATATATTCTTTTTAAGGCTGTCTTATGATCTTGAAAATATTACAGAAACATTTTACCATTTTGATGAGAGGATTTCCACTCATCAGAAAGTTGTTCCAAGTCTTTAATCAAATTCAGTTGTTGTCATAGAATCTACAAAACCAGGATTTTTTCGGTGCTTTTGCAAATCCAAAAATATCTTGAAGAATTGTGAGTAGATAGAAAATGACAGTTCCAGGCCACCCTGAGGGGTATTTTAACAATAGCACAGCAAAAGTAGGACAATAGCACAGCTCGCGGGGAAATGGAGGACCTTGAGATCGGACTCGTACTTAAACACAAATCCAGTGCAAATAATATGGACCCAGTAGTTACAGTTCCTCTGATCACAGTTGATCCATATGTCAACTGCCTTAGCCCTTTCTTCATGGAGACATAGTCGACAACAACTTGCTGTTGCTGTTGCCGTCGCCGTTGGTTTGCACTCTCCTTTATATCGATTTAAGCCAGTTCGTTCATTGTGCACAGGGGTGTTTTGCAGAAATTTATTAACTTAATCATGAACCGTGTGTAGACCAATAGCAGACGCCGAGCCACAATGCTTAGCAATTCAAAGGGGGTGCAACTCGATGTTTTAAACCAGAAAACTACTCGTTTTAAGTATGGTCATTAAAATAAAATAATTGAAAAGCAGCCTTCTTTTGTTGAACGAACGCTGTAAAAAGCAAGACATAAATCTAGTGGTTAATAATTGCTGTGCTTACAAAGGCCCCACGAGGATCCTATATCAGTTATTATAATACACATATGGACGTTCTAGGTTCCATATAGACTTGAACATTCGACATGGACCTGTGCAGGTTATGAACAGTCGACATAAAATTGACCATGTGACAGGAGACATTTCCAATCCTCAGTTGTTCTTCAGAGAAAGCATTTGATGTGCTCATAAAAAATACTATGAATGGTAACTGATCATTTACTTTATCATTTGTAATACTAGTGCCATTAAAAGTTATTATAAACCGAAGAAAAAAGTAAAAACACTTCATGTCTTTACCTATAACCTTTTGTAATTTGACTTCGTGCCATCGTGGCTAACAGTAAGGTTTGGGTATGTATATTAATGTTTTATTTGGTGATGATATGTTTACGTTAGTGCCATTGAATATTAAAGCTGTACTGAGGTAAGGTTTTAGACCAGAAAACAAATATAAAACACATGGCTATATGGACCACCGTACAGGGAGCGATTATATTGAGATCCGAAATTCGACATGCAAATTCATTGGTTAGTAAAAGATCGGTGGTGTTAGGAATTGTATAAGCACTTTTTGAGGCACCTGATCCGGTCTGCGGCTAAGTCTGAATTTAACCACCTGCCTTCTACTATTTTCTTACACGCAAACTATTCCACCTGCACAAAATACATTATTATGCAGCGTTGGGAGCAATAGCCTTGAGACGGATACGTTACAATTCGACTACGGAGGCGGTCCATATAACCATGTGGTTTATACTTGGAGGAATAATTCATCACAGTACAGTTAATGACGCTTTGACATATACGGCACTTACTATAAAAACAATCACCGAATGAAACATGATTATACATACTTAAACGTTGCTGTAAGCAATACTGGCACGTGGTTGAATGACAAAAGCAACCGGGAAACTATAAAACTTCAGGAAACATGGTGAAAAATATTACCTACTCTCCAATAATAATTAATGTTAAACAATTTTTCATGTTATACAAGATAAGATAATCATCAATAAATATCAGTTCTGTTTGCACAGTTATTTCACTTCATACAAATATATTTTTGGCTATTCAGGAAAAAAAATCTCTTTGCGTGGTAATTAAACAATAGCGCGATCTAAAATAACGGGGGTGGGGGGGCGGGGGGAGCGAATCCTACGCGTTTCAAAATTGTAGATGCTTAATGCGCTAATACATGTACTTTAAAAGGATATCGACAAATAATGAAAAAAGAGAATTTAAATATCTATTTTGTTTGGATCGACTTTTCACTAGGACATGCTCCTACAATAGACTGCATGCTACGATTAACTTTCAACCGGAATTCTACTAAGAAAACTATGAGATAATGATTAGCTATTAGATTTTTCACCGATTTGTCCATAAACAAGGACTCTTGTGTCAGGTCTACGACTACTTGAGTATTCTGATCTTCATCGGCATCACTAGGCCAATCCACATCATGACTGAAATGCGATGTCATAATATTGCGTTACTGGGGGTAACGAAAGTGTAACTCATAGATATTTTTATGATAAACTATAGTTTAAATAAAACAGTTTAATATTTACACACATTCGGGTATCTGTTTAAAAACACATACTCTCCTGGGTTTATTTTTTTCGGAATTCAAGGCAGGTCTTAAGTCATTGAAGTCCTTTTTTCCGATACTCTTGCCACGCGATAATGTCATTTCCACTATTGAAAAGACGTAGTCCATTAGTTTGTATACCACTGTATACCAGGCGAATTATATGCGGCAAACGTCGCCTTCCTGTGAGAATCACGAGTCATTCTTTGTTAATCTATTTGAAGAATGCGTACCTAAAGAGATGAGCAATATTTAAAATGTAAAAAAAGAAATAACATTTTAATAACATTATATTTTATTAATTTTGTTAAAAATACATTATCAATAATTGTTTTCTCATACTTGTCACAATCCGATTTACAAGTATATCCGATTTACAAACTGCATTAATGCATCCATTTGCGTTCTGGATATATGTTGTCGGGGAAAGCTAAGACCACATAATGCTCTTAGATCCGCAAAAATACATTCTTTTATTAAGGCTTTATGTTCTTAAAAAATAATCGATAAACAATTTACAATTTTGGCGATTTCCACTCATCAGATAGTTGTTCAAGTGTTTTATCAAATTAAGTTGATGTCATACAATCTACAATCCTTGTTTTGGCTGTCAATAACTTTACCATAAGTTGGTTAGTGGCTGATACAGATTATATCCTTAATTGGTTTCAGGCCGTCGTCTGATACAGCTTTTTCCAATTCGCGCATTACACTTTCCGGAAGACGAAAGCTCCTAAGATAGTTCTCACTTTGCATACTTGTCAGCAACAAAGTTTTCATCCTTTGTAATTCAAAAAATGACAATCTCTTTACTTTTGTACACAACAAAATGACAATACGCTTCCATCAGAATCTGAACTCGAGAAAAGTTCATAATGTTACCTAAACAACACTTTGTGGTCAGTCAATGTTTCTGCAATTGTGTTTTCCTTGACAGTAGCCGGACATCTAATTTCAACTCACCCTGTTCCGCAAATGTCGCATTTGCACCCAAAAAAGAATAATGAAACGAGCAAAGGACGCTTAATTGCAGTAGAACTCAAAATAAATGAAGAATATTTATAATCATAAATATTAACGGTCCAAATAATGATGATGTATCCATATTTACAATTCTAGAAAATTATCTTTATGCAAATTGTGAAAAGAAATTTATTATCGGCGGGGACTTCAATACGATTTTGGATTTAAAACTGGATAAACAAAATGGGCGAGTAGACACGCACAGAAAATGTAGAGAAAAAATACAATGTATTATCGGAAATTTTACTTTAATTGATACATAGAGATTTTTATAAATCCAAACAAAAAGCTATATACGTCATGGGTTTCAAATAATAAACCTACAATCTTTTGTAGGTTAAATTTCTTCCTAGAAACAGACAAATTGTGTAATTCAATTAATAACTGTCATATAAATTTAGGGTTTCAGAACTGATCACTCGATGGTATACTTCCACTTTGATATACAAAAGCAAAAAAGAGGACATAGATATTTCAAACTAAATAATAGCCTTATACAAATTAAAGAGTAATACAATGTATATAAAGTACAGTTACTTTTAATAAAGACTCAAAGCCAGATGTTTTATGGGAATTGAAAAAAGGGAACATAAAAAATGTTACCATTAAATTTGCTTCTAGAAAGAAAAAACAAGATAGTGAAAAAGAAATCGAACTTTTATCAATAGAAAAGCTAGAGCATAACATTCAAAAAAAGGTGAAATATGCATATCAGGAATCGCCACATTCAGAAAAAACAGCCTCCCCACACAGTCAAGAAGAAGAGAGGGAGAGAGCATGGTTAATAAAATGATCAGTTTCAAAAGAGACACCACTAACAATTAACAAAAATGAGAACCTGAGGGGTTACCGCCTTGGAACGGTCAGTGGCAAATCAAATTGCCACTGGGGGTTTAAACCAGGTTCTAGGGTGCACCAACCTCACACTTGCCCCAACAGGTTCTCATATCACAAAACAAATACATGTTGTCTTGGTGAAACAATTCAAACCCAGTTATTGGCTCAACAATGTTGCATGCAAAAGCACACAAACATATAAAACAAAAGAATCTAATAGCATTGAAAAGCCAAAGGGCGGGTATTCAATGATCTTACAGAGACCAGAGCTCCTGGAGTGAAATCAGCAAGAACACGATGACAGGGATAAAAGAAACAAATCGAGCTTCTAGGTTCTTTTAAGAAAAGATTTCCCCATAAACCTTCATAAACTCTTATACCCCTGCCACCGTCGTGCAACCAAAGAGGTAAGCATAATGATCAACTGTAGAAGGGTTAATCACCAGGCATGCAGAGCGCTGTAAAATATCATGTTGGTAACCTTTCTTTTTAAATTTACAGATGGTTTTTACGAATAACCGAGAAATTAACATTGCCCTTTATCTTCAAGTTTATAAATTAAATCTCCATAAAAAACTGGCTGTGAAAGTTCAATTAACCCAAGTCAAGAAAATATTAATGAATTAAATAAAAAGAAAACAAAACTTGAAGGGATGTATGAAAATAAGAGAAAAGGAATAATTTTGAGATCAAAGGCTATAGATATTGAGATGAATGAAAAAAAAATATTTCGCAGTTTTAGAAAAAAAGATATGGAGAGAGAAAAACTATTAAAAAACTTACAGTTCATGGTAAAATTATTACAGACACAAAAGAAGTAAAACAACATTTTTCTGAGGGCAGATTAACACGGGCGGTTATAGCGGACATATGGTGGTTTGGGAAGAAGTTTTCGCTGGTAAAAACAGGGGGGGTACCTCCAAAAAGACCCCCCCCCTATTTTCCGGGGGTGTTTTTTTAACTGATTATTTCCTTAAGACTATAGACGATTAATCTAAAACTGTTTCTTTTTATTTTTCCATGAAATAAACATTAAACTATTATATACCTCTTGTTTTCTCTTTTATTGTGACAAAATTGTGACAAAATTACATTGACTGACACAATCAATAAGGCATGCTACAGATCTTAAAGAGCATGAATGCGATTTTAGGTTTAAACATGTCTAGGTCTCGATCCTATTTTCACCACATAGACAAGTCTCAATCAAACTAAGAACATATTTCTACAATCCCTGTACGTTTGAAGTGATCTGGTTGATTTAAAAAGAAAACATTTACAGTGAAGTTTTAGGCAAATATTGACCCGAAATTCCGACAATTTTAGTCGTTTTGTTCATATAACTCAAGAAGGGTACACTAATTGCATTCATTCATTAGCAATAGACGTTTCATTTCATTACTAAGAAATGATTTAACTCTAAAGATGACTGTTCTATGATGCGAGAACGTTTATTTTAATGTAAGAGTCACCTTCCTTGATCCTCTCCTTCTTGTAGGTGCTCTGTAGTCATAGAATTTTAATTTAAAAAAATCGTTCGGACTGCTACCATTAAGATGAAAAATCTCGTCTCCTCGTTTCTCACCTCGATGACTATCGAGTAGATTGGCAATTTGGTTTCTGCTAAGAAGTTGAAAAAGTATCAATTTCATAGATGATTTTGAGAAACGTGTTTAAAAAGCTACTCTCCTCGGTCCTCTCATCGATGTCTACTGATTAAAGTGTGGTTTGGTTCATGGCTTACCCTACTGACTTTATGTTGGAATTCCTTTTAGTAGTAGGGTTGTTTAGATTTGGGAATCATGGACAGCTTTAAAGATGAGTTTAGAAGTTTAGTTTGATTAATGTAAGTCATAAGATTGATGCTAGTATGCATAACAAACTGCTTTTCTCCTTCCTCTCCTCGCTGTAAGTAAATTGTAGCCACAGACTGTGATCAGAACTATCGTTTAATTTGTTCGTTATACAAAGTTTAATGTACAATAAAACATGAAAAGCTTAACCGTCTTGGGTGTTTAGTTGGCGTTTACTGTTTCAAAAGACATTTTTATAGAAAGAGAGAGCAAAGACATTTACTAGATATCTCAGTGTCGCACTCTCTCTTTCGAAGAACTCCTTTCTCATGTCTGGAGTTCGTGGGACTTCATGAACGTTGGATAAACATATACAACTCATAAGATTCAGTAACACAAAGACATGATTACATTTCAAACAAATTTTATTTAGTTAAGTGAAACGTTCATAAGAGTTCTGGCGCTCCTCAAACTCAACCTGGAGTGCCCACGACGCAAATGTCATTCGGTAAGTGTCAGATTCCTCAAGCTCGTCAGATTCCTCAAGATCCCAATCTTCTGTCATACAGACATAAACGTCTGACATCGACTTAGGTTGAGATGACGACCTTATCTTTGATGATTGGAGATCTTGTTCCCAACCTTCAGTCATACAGACGTATTTCTCAGAGAATGATTTAACTGTTCGCTGTCCAATCTCGTTTTCCCAATCTTCAAACAAGCAAACATAACGATCCGACATGATTCTGAAAAATAAAAGAAACTTTTATTTAGAAGCAGTTACGTTGTACGACTGAAAGCAGAAACTTGAAAATGACATTCTCGATCAATTGTTCTGAAGAAACATTGATTTAAAGTGTTACCTACTTTGTCGATGTTAGAATTGTATAATCTGTATAATAAATATTGTAAATAAAGCTGTTGCGAAGCTGCGGCTGCTCAGTTTGAATGCAAGATGTGAAATGACACAAGTACACCAAGCTCAGACTTTTATACCGCTACAGGCGGACTAGCCTAAAGGCGGACTAGCCTTCACTAGTATTGTTGGATTGTTATGGCCATGTGGGACAACAAAGCTAGTAAAAACTAGTTATTGATAAGACAAGACAAAGCAGAAATTTGTTTCAACAAGTTTAATTAACATTCTTCTATGCAACAACAATCAATATGTACAACAGATGGAGCATACATTTGAAGTCAACACTTTCTGAATTTGTCGACACTCATTCTACATAAACTCCGACAGATCAGGATACAGATTGTTCATCTTCACTTTCCAGCCAGAATTAACATTGTTCACTTTCTTCAGCAAGGCTGTCGACGACGAAGTCACAATAGAATTTTTAACTGTCAACTTGATTTCTCCTTTCTCCGTAGATCGAACGTTGTTCAATCTCAGACTTGTTGAATGTGGTCTTCTCCAAACTCTTCCTCTACGAGCGCAGAATTCTGTCAAAGCTTTCTCGATCTGTCGTCGTTCAATGTTACTTTCTACCAAGTCATTGCTAACAGGTTCCACTGCGATCTTTTTAGATGAGTTACCCATGTTTTGCTTCTTGCTTCTTCGGTGAAGATCTTAATCAGAATGACTTATTTTCTTAAACACAAACAGCTTTTGTACTCTGTTACTGGCGGGAAACTAGAGAGAGACCATTCATGCATCGCTGACAAGACATTTTTAGAACAAGTAAAGAAAGAAAGAAACAAAAATATTTTACAATATTTATTTTATGCAATCAAGGAGAGCGTCTAACCAAAGTATGTCCACCCTGATCATTTGAAATAATCTCAAAGATTCTCCATCTGTCGACACTCAGTGTATTTGGTCCAGTATTAGGCTTGCGATTTGCAAAGCAAATCACAGTCGGAATCTTCTCCAAAACCTTATACTTGCTTGACCAAACTCGTCCGTTTTTGATATTTTCAATGATGCTGTAATTGATGTGACCGACCATTTGTCTAGAAAAGTCAAACACGACATATTTTTGATCTTGGATAACCATTGCTATGTTTTGGCTGCGACCATTCTCAAGTTTGACTCCATCCAGATTCACGAACCACTCACCAAGAAAAGACTTGCCAGTATTGCCTTCACTGTCAAAAAACCACCAAACTGTCCTACTGTCGTCGTAACGTTCAACAAGTTCGACAGCAGTTTTTTGCCACCAGCGCAGCTTGGTCGACATTGCAATTTCGTATCTGTACTCAAGTTGATTCTGCTTATTTTCTTTGTGAAAAATCTGCTCAAACAGTCGTCGTTCAGATGTTGGAATTAGTGATGGTACTTTGTCACTCCAGTCAAGTTTGTATAACCCACTGACTTCTCTGGCGTAATGATGAGCCTTCCACCGCGTACTAGCCAAAGTCGTATGGAAACCTTGAACAAATGCTCGCACGTCATCTTTTGTTACAGACTTCATGTTATCCTTCAAACTCACTGAAAGTTGAACTTGGTCGACCTGTTTGATATCTAAAATTTCGAGAAAGTTTCTGAATTCATCGACAGTCTGTTTGTCTTTCATCCTGATCACACAACGAGTCTGCGAACTGATTGCAGCTGCTCCGAATGGTCGACTGTATGCTGATTCATTCATTATCTCCCACTCATTGCCGATAGCAAAACTCTCTATGCGTTTACGGTGCTTTCTAAAAGCAGCACAAATCTGATACTTGATGTTTCTTTCGAAGTAGCGATCTCCGTGTTTAGTCTGTCGAGCAATGTTGTTCTTCCACGAACAGTAGAAAACTGAGCCTTGTTTCATAGATTTAGAATCAGCACCAACTTCATGTTCTGTCGAAGGCATCGATGCTCGGTGTCGAGCTGATTTCAAATGTTTTGTTCTGTTTTTCTTCATGAAGTTTGCACCACATTCACAAGTAACGATTGTAAGTTTGTTTAGAGCTGACATTTTTGCGACTGTACACGTTAACAACAAATTCAAGAATGAACTTATGTCACAAAAATCCTTCTCTTTGTCTACAATAACAAATATGTTCAGATTTATGATTCTGCTTGTTTTGTTTTTCTCCCCTCCGCATTCAATCGGGCTTGGGACCGACAACAGCTTAATCAGACACTGTTGGCTGCGTTAGAGAAAAACAAGACATCTCTTATTTTTCCCCACGTTCAGCACGGCTTTTTGGCTGAACGTGAAAAGCTGTCGATCTGGTGACTGATCACTTTTCTTGTTTGCAACTGAATCTCTCTGTCTTCTCTGACTCTTCTCGAGCTAGAGCCTGTCGAGACTAAGACATTCAATTAACAAACGAGCTTCACGATCAGCCACCTGGTCGAAAGCATTTACATAAGTCTGCTACGGCGTACATTTCTTCTAGCAAGCTTAGAAGCAGTAACGTGGTAGCTTCTCCTAAATGCAGAGTCAAACGTCCGAGGTACATTACGGTCCGTTTGCTCAAGTATCATCACTCGACAGTCAATTCTCTTCTTTAGGAAGAGCAGCACTGTAGAGTTGATTAATCCTACAGATCTGTTTCATATTGTCTGAACAACAAGCACTTCTCATTGAGAGCAGCTTTGCCGAGCGACAAAGTTAGGCCGGGAAACGTCCAGTCATGCAGAAAGACAGCGCACTATCTTTCATAATAGCATCAAACACAACGATCAATTCTTCTAACAAAGTTAGAAGAAGCATCGTGTTTTGAGCCTACCAAGCAGAGTCAAACGTCCGAGGTACATTACGGTCCGTTTGCTCATTATCGTCGCTCGATCGACCACTTCTTTGGTTTACAAAGCAGAATCGCCGAGCTGACGAGTCCTAACATGCATGAATCGAACTCCAGTGTTCGTTCAATAGCATAGCACAACGATCAATTCTCTTAGTAAGTAAGAGCAGCACCGTTGAGCTTATGAAACTAACACAGTCCTGTCGTGGTGGAAGACACCTTCTAGAAGAAAAGCTGTCATTCAAAAATAGCAGAGCTCTACAATCATTTCTTCTTTTTCAGAAGCAGAATTGCCGAGCCTTGCAAAGCAGAGACGATCGTCCGATGTACATTACGGGTGCCCGACCGCTCATCTAACATCGCTGAACGAGCATTTCTCTTTTTAGGAAAGAGCAGCAACGTTCAGCTGACGTGTCCTACTTGGTCAAAACTTGATCACAAAAAGTATCGGACAAGCTTGGGCAAGCTTAACTGACAATTGTCGATCGATGAAATGATAACTTGCTACCACTCCAGCACCTGCATTCGCAAGTCCGCTCGATTTACTGTTCAAGTAAAGAGCAGAACAACTGCAAGGCTCTCTTTTGCCAACCACAAGGATTGACCAAAGAGTAGTCGATACTCTCGACAGCTGAGATACACTCGAAGCATTGAGAGTCGTCAGATCGACCAGCGAGTCAGTGTCATTGTATAGTCAGAAGAAAATTCGTGCTGGTCAGAGGGGACGGTCGGCCACACGTTCTTCTGTTCGTGTTTGGGAGGAGGCTGACCCGCCCTACAGCAGTACGCATATGTATGACACCTCTCACTTCTGGTGGACCCCTTGCAATCGCCGAACACATTCAGACGTTCTCGATAGGATCGAGAAGTCAAAGTAGCCAAAGTGATGACAGTTATCAGTCATCGATCGAAATTCTCAGCGAGAACCTCGGGCAGCTCAATCTGCTTTGAACAATTTTTTGAGAGCAAGGTAGCTCTTACCAGTCAGTCCAAAAAATTGTGGCAGAAAGAGACAGATTATTGTGTGTATGGGTTTATATACCCCAATCATGTAATGCATTATTAAATCAGCCAATCAGAAATCAGAATCATGTTAACTTGTAAGACAGCATATCTTGAGAAAATGATCAGCTGATACTAGGTTATTGTTTCACTCTCCCACAGTATCATATAACACACACACACATGAATAAACAGTAAACAAATAATCAAACGAGTTACAATATCTCTCTGTCTTTATAGTCACAAACACCCAGTAGCTGACACTTTCTCTGAGAGGATAAAAATGAGAACAAGACATGTAGGTGATCAAACCAATCTAAATCATTTTATCATACAGAAAACGATGTGCTGTGAGATGTTCTCAGGATGTAGGTTTCTGTCGCTACTCTGCCTGAACTGAAATTAAATAACAGAATACATATCTTTAGCAACAACACGAACATGCATTTAGCATTTCGCATTGTGTAGTCTCGCCAGAAGATCAAAAATGTAGTTAATTCTTCAGAATAACAAACTAATTTATAGAGTAACAAACCGAAACAACTTTTAAAATTTTGGTTCAATTAAATGAAACTGGATGAACGTAAGTAAACTATTTCTAACATGAAATTATCAAGTGCTAGCTTATAATATTTGAGTGTATCTGTTGCAGTAAACAGTTTTCTATCAGGACAACGACTTTTTCCTAGTTGCAAAACAGATTTACTTTTTCATATCTGATGCTTTGTAGCTGATAATTAAACCTCAAAATAAACTGATTTGTGATGAACAATTTCAACTGAATAAAGACTGTACATTCAAAGCTCAGTGTTAAACTATGTACTCTAAACATGTCTTGAGAATAGCTACTTTGTCATACTGGTAAGCAGCCCAGAAACATGTAAGTGAGTTTAACAAATTATTTCTTCTAAAACAGTTTGTACCTTCAGAATGTTTTTCTTTCAAACATGACTGTGTGAATCAGCTTCTAATCATCCCTGCACTGTCTTGTCTGCTTGACATTGTTAAAAAATCAATCTGAAAAAAAGTCGAAACTTGAGTTGCATGTAACCAAAATCTGAGATCAGGCTTTTAATGTCACGAAAGTGCTTTGTCATAAACTGATTTATACATGAAACTGAGAGCTTCCAATTGTGATTCATCCAGGGTCGGTAGGTAGAACCTTTATCGGCCAAAAATGAGTCAGATTTGTAACTGTGCAGTAGAGGAAAGCTTTCTGTACTTTGTGACAGTACTTCATGAAGAGTGAAGCTTCGTGCTTGTAATGTGATCTGTCACTGATTTTTAACTGGTATTTAAACAACTGAGAAGAGCTACTTTTGTCGTATTGTATGACAATCTAACAATTTGCTCTTTTTACAGATTTTAAGTACCTGATTTTATGCAACATTTGTTCATCTGCTTCTACTTAGTTCGACTTCATCATGTCATCACAGCATTGGTATTCAACACCTGAAAAAATATGAAAACTTGAGGTTGTTTAAAGGTAACTGATAGTAGCCTGGAGTACAGTGCCAGCAACTTACTTTATATTGTGCCTGGTAGTAACAGTTTAGTGAAAACGAATCATGTTTAGATTTAAAATGAGATTCACTTCATTCACTTGGTAAAGGAGTGTAGCTGTGATCCAAAAGATTCTAGGCATTTGACTTCATAAAAAAATGAGATCACTTTCAAAATTTTGCTACCTACAAAACTAGTCTTACCTGCAGCGACTCAACTTGATGCTTTCATTCGCTAGCAAATCTGTCTCTTGGATCTATCATCAAACATGTGTACATGACATTCTGAAAAAGTGAAAGGAATGATCATTTTTTTTTGAAAGTTGGGGAAACAAGAGAACCTGGAAGTTGTGAACGTTGTTACATACTATACATGTTCATGGACTAACCTGAAGATGATTTCAAAGAGTACTAGTTTGCAGCTAATATGTGTTGATTTATAAAAGCAAACAGATTGCACAGTAAAAAAAAGGACATGATATATTTGTTATACTTAGTCATATTAAGCTGTGTGTAGTTTAACAAATGACATCTTCTTAAACATTTTGTACCTTCAGAATCCTGTTCTATCAAACATGACTGTGTGCATCAGCTTGCTGCTTCCAATCATCCCAGCACTGTCTTGTCTACTCGATATTGTTCAAAAATCTGAAAACATCGAAACTTTGAGTTGCATGTAAATAGAATCTGATTTCAGGCAGTTAACTATAGTTTGATGATTTCGGTTCGACTTTTCTATGTATCTCAGATTTAGTTCTTCATATTTGATGCTTCGTAGCTGATTATTAAGACTCAAAATGCACTGATTTGTGACAGATGATGCTTAAACTTAATAGCTTAAACTGAATAAAGACTACACATTCAGAGCTCATTGTTAAACAATGTACTCTAAACATGTCTTGAGAATAGCTACTTTGTCGTACTGGTAAGCAGCCCAGAAACATGTGAGTTTAACAATTGACTTCTTGTAAAAACATTGTGTACCTTCAGAATGCTGCTGCTATCAATCATGACTGTGTGCATCAGCTTCCGATCACCCCAGAACTGTCTTGTCTGCTTGACATTGTTTAAAAATCAATCTGAAAAAAAGTCGAAACTTTGAGTTGCATGTAACTAGAATCTGAGTTCAGGCTTTTAATGTCACGAAAGTGCTTCGTCATAAACTGATTTATACATGAAACTGAGATCAGACTTATTCCAAATCTTTTGTGCTATAAACTCCCTTTATGATAATAAACTAATTTCAAACCAGTTACAATGTCAATTTTTGTGGTGGATACTATATATGAAAACTTGAGACATTCCATATTTGTGGATCACTTACTGGGTCGATTCACCCAGGGTCGGGTAGGTAGAACCTTTACCGACCAAAATGAGTCAGACATATCATATTTGTGGATCACTTACTGGGTCGATTCACCCATGGTCGGGTAGGTAGAACCTTTACCGACCAAAATGAGTCAACGAATTCTAGTCACAATAAACAGTTTACTCACCATTTTTTTGTTTTACTAAACATGACATTTGATACACTTTCAGTACTTTGCAAGAACCTATCTAGCTTGCAAGAATATATCTAGTGAGATAATTTCAAACCTGCTTGAAACTGAATGCTGTGACTCTGATCTGTAGGTTCAAAGATTGCACGATCACTATTGTTAGAATTTCCAATTTAAAAAAATGGGTACAAATTTTAAAACGCATTTGCATATACTTACCTGTCTTAGCTTTTTGTTTTCAAACACCGGAAATCAGCTCTCCTTCTACTAGTAGTAAGTTCTAGTATCCAAACATTCCACAACATCAAGCAACCTGAAAAAATAAATCAATCAAAATCAGATCTGTCGAAACAATTTTGATGGCGAGCTTCGACAAAAATTCACTTGTCATTGAAAATCTACGCAAAAAACATTCTTTAAAAAATCAGAGCTTCAATCTACGTGAATTTGTTACTGAAAAATATTTTCAACAATCCCTGGTAGTCTTGGGTACGATCAGAGTCAAATGCATATGTAAAACGTACGACAGACGTACAACTGTCTTTGTGTATCAGTAAAAAAATCTAAAAAAGATTCTAGTGCTTCAAACATCTAGCTAGAACTCTGAGATTGCCTAGGCTTCGTGAAATTATTACCGAAAAATATTTTTAACGATTGCCGTGAGCTTAGGATGATCCGGGCAAAACGTATGCAGATCGTTACTGAACGTCCAAAAAAAAAAAAACCCAGAAAAATATCTTCAAAAAATTGTCAGCAAGTCATTTTTTGAACAAGAAACGGGTATTCCTTTTGCTCAGAAAAATTTGATCTACACGATGGCAGTGGTTTCAGAATTTTCGCAGACTCGCGGCCGATTTCGAAATTCCAAAATAAAGAAAATATCTTGACAGAAATTCAATATTCGGGTCTAGTAATAAGAAGGCTGTGTTTTCTGAACGATTTCAACCAACAATTTCACAAACTGGCCGATAACAGAGTCAGAACAGAGCGAAATCTAGTTGGGTTTTTTTTCAACATGGCCGCCATAACAAACATCTATCCACTTGTTAACAGAAAAAACCTCGGATTTCACACAATGTACCTAACGAATCGGTCTCATAAAATTATCACATATAAAGAACACGTTTACAGTGCATTTCCTGATATTTGTTTGCTTTTACCTTCCAATAAATCCTCAATTTCACTTAAAAACAACCCCAATCTGTCCCTTCACATGAATAGAAAAGGATAAAACGTCAATGACCACACCTGTTTGTTGCTTTTACAGCATGCATTTATGTGAAATAGGACGGAAACAGGCGAAAATACACAAACGCGAGTCCTTTTAAGACTTGCAAAATAGGTCTCGGTTTTTCATCTGGCGTTTTAATTCTACTTTATAAAAACTGTTCAAAATTTCAGAATTTGTTGCTCTGAGGTAGCGCTACACAGGAATAATTTTAGTTTAAACAACTTTTAACTATATGCTGCAATATCACTCAAGGACCGAGACCTGTTTTTCAGTTTTCAAGACCCGACCGAGTCTTGAAAAATTGTCATTAAAATTTGATCTTACAATGCTTCTAAGCTGTTTTGATTGTTAAAAATGGTTGGAAAACGTGTAGTGCACATGAACAAATGCAATTGATGTATTTAGAATTAACTATATTGTAGAAACACGGAAAAATGCCTGATTTTTGTTTGAATTTCGGACCAAAATTTGCCGAAAACCTAGCCTCCGGGTTTCATCTGTGGAATCGATTGTTATTAACCAAATCACTCGAAACTCACACCGATTGTAGAACTAGTGTCACAATACACAAGCATGTTGTTGGTTTGATCGAGACTTTTGTATGCGCCGAAAAATTGGATCGAGTCCTAGGCATTTTTTTAATTTCAGCGACGCGACCGGGCAGTTGGACATTGACATAAGATGTTCATCTTAAAATGTTCCTGAGTTGTTCTGATTGGTTAAATAGGTGGGAAAACGCTAAGTGCTGACAAATAAATGTTATCAATGTTTTCTAAGGGACTGTGGTGTAGAAACACGACAAAACGTCTTAAAATTTCTAAATTTCTGATCGAAATTTGCTTAAAACCTAGCTTCAATTTTCATCTGTGGAAAATCACTTGAAACTTTTAGAGATAGTAGAACTAATGTGACTCTACACTAACATCTTCTTAATTTGATTGAGACTTGTCTTATTGCTAAAAAAATAGGATTAAGGTCTAGGCATAAACAAACTGATCCGAGGTCTAGGTATTTTTTTTTTCAGTTTCCGCGAGGCGCTCCGGTAGTTAGAAATTGTCATAAAATGTTGATATAACAATGTTTCTGAGTTGGTTTGATTGTTAAAATAGGAGGGTAAACGTGTACTGCTAAATGAATAAATGCAATGAGTGTACTCTTCTTGGGTAATATTGTAGAAACATGAACAAAACGTCTAAAGTTGTCGGAATGTCGGGTTATATTTTGCCGCAAACCATGACTGTATTTTTTTGTCTTTAAATCAACAGAATAACTTGAAACAAACAGCGATTGTAGAATGTTAAAGAGCAATGTTAAATGATAGAGCCTCTAGCTGGGAGCGAACCCGCAAGACAATAACGTAAGGTAGTTGTAAATTAAAAGAGACAAAGTATAAAACTGTTTAATAAGTTTTAATTTACAGTTTAATCAATGAGATAATCAATATGTACATCAGAGGCTCCATATTACATACAGTCACTGTACAAAATTCACATAAGTCTGGGAACAAATTGTTCTTCTTCGGTTTCCAACTTGGATGTTCCAAAATGTTTTTAACTTACTAGCTTAGATGTCGATTCCATCTTGAAGTTGTTTTTTAGTTTACTGTCAATGTAATTGCCAGATCGTGTTTAAAATAACACGTAAACAAGCTGACTCATTGAACGTTTTATACATTTATTTTACACAAGGTGCACCTTAAAGATTTCGTTGTACTAAACTATGCTCGTTCTGTTCATTTGTAACTATTTGAAAAATTCTCCACCGATCTTGACTCAGAGCATTTGGCCCCGTGTTTGGCATTCGATTCGCAAAGCAAATCATATTCGGAATCTTTTCCAGAACCTTGCTAGTACTTTGGTATTTGCTAGACCAAACTCGTCCGTTTTTGATGTTTTCAATTATGCTGTAGTTGATGCGACCAGCTGTCTGTCTTGTAAAGTCAAACACAATAAAATCTTGATCTTGAATAGCCATCGCAATATCCTGACTTCTACCAGTTTCCAGTTTGATTCCATTTAGATTGACAAACCATTCCGCGAGAAATGTCTTGCCGGTATTGCCAATAGTGTCGAAAAACCACCAAACTGCTCGTTTGTTGTCATATTCTTCAATCAGATTGACAGCAGTTCTCTGCCACCATCGAAGTTCAGTCGCCATCGCAATTTCTCTCGTTCGTTCAAGCTCATATGCTTTTGTCTCTGCGTTAAAATATTCCTCAAAAACTTTTCTCTCCGATGTTGGAATTGTCGAAGGCACAGCATGACTCCAGTTAAGCTTGTAGCATCCGTTCACTTCTTTGTCGTATTGATGGGCTTTCCAGCGCGTACATGCCAACGAAGGGTCAAAGCCTACTATAACTGATTGAACGTCGTCTCTTGTTACCAACTTGATATCATCTTTAAGACTGACCGATAATCGCACATGATCAACTGGTCTGATGATTCCAAGTGTTTCGACAAAGTTTTTGAAATCATCGAGAGTCAGTTTGTTCTTCATCTTAACGATGCAATGAGAATGTGAAATAATTGCTGCTTCTCCGATGGGTCTGTTGTATATTGAAGTTGAATTTAACATCTCCCATTCGTTACCAACTGCAAAACTGTCTATCCTGTCTCGATGTTTTTGTAACGCCACACAAAGTCTATATTTGAAGTTTTTCTGGAAGTAGCGATGGCCTTGCTTAGTCTCTCGAAGTTTGTTGTTTCTCCACGAACAGACGAAAGTTGAACCCTGTTTCAGAGAATTATTCTCAACACCACTTTCATGTTCCATTGAATCCATCAATGATATGTGCCGAGCAGTTGCAAGATGCCTAGCTTTATTTTTCTTGGTGTAGATTACTTCACACTCACAAGTTATAATTGCAAGTTTGTGTACAGTTGACATTTTTGAAACAAATACTATCTTCCCAGAGCAGTCTAAATTTTGGATCTATTCAGAGGTGATCACTGATCTAACTACTTAACTGTTATCGTAGGTTTAAATATCCTAATAAAACGGATTGACCTACATTCAAGTCCAAATCGATGACGTCACGGGGTTGATTCCGATCGATTCGGTGACAGCGCGTTGTGTTTGTGAAGTATCGATATTTTTCATTTATTTTATCCGTTTAAAGAAAAAAGAAGTCAAAAAATGTATTTTAACCCTCAATATGGTCACGCCTTATGTATGCTGAACTAAAATGTATTAATTGGAAAGTAAAAATGACGTGCAAAACAAACAAAATCGCTTCACTAGGTCTGATTTGTTACTGTCGGCGGTCTTTTATTTAAAAAAAAATAAAAGTGTGATTAAAACTGATCCACTTTTTAGCATAAACATGCAGTCTAGAGGTATTGTTATGTATGCTAAGTATTTTACACTCATACACAAACTATTTTTATTTAAAAAATGACTAAATACTCTGCGGAAAAAACACACTTTTTGGTGTACAGGTATGAACTAAACGACGAAAACGTCAAACTTTTCTTGGAATAATAATAATAATAATAATAATAATAATAATGGATTTAACTCTCAGTGTTATTTACAGGCAATACACAACATAGCAATCGTATTTCTGTTGTTGTTTTTTTTGTAGCAAACAGAAGAAATTGTTAGAAAAAAAACACGTTATTTGAAATGAATTCTTTTCAGTGACAATAATGAGAAATGATTTTCATTTCGAAAGAAATGGTTGGTCCTAAAAAGGACCGTTTTGTTTGTTTACAGGATCGGTTTAGCTGCTTTTCTTTACAAAAGGTTTAACTCTGTGGAGCGTGTACACCCTTATGCCAAGATACTGGTAGCGCTCTTTCGCCTCCTTTGCATTTTTGTTTTTATTCTCTAGTCTTTCTTTCTCTCGCTCTAGTAAACGTATATCTTCATTTGTCTCCCTCAATCTGGCTCGCAACTGTTGAAGTTCCTCTTCTCTCTCCTGTTTTAGCTGTGCAACGGCTTGCTGGCACTGTAAAAGCATATTGCGTTCTTCCTGGAACCTTTTGTATTCTTTTTGAGCCAACTCGTGTAGCTCAATCAAGTAATCCTGACTTTGCAACTCCATGCGCTGTATTTCGTTGATCCTTTCAAGCATTCGCTCCATTATGAAGTCTGTACGAAAAACTTCTGGCATAATGAAGGTCAATGGAGCGAGTTTCAGCTTTTATAGTGGAAAATCGGATTGACCTAATTTCTAAAAGTTAAAAAAAATTTATAACGCGCGAGCGGAAGAGAGATACGCTTATTTATACTGATAAATTATCGTGTTAAAAAACTTAGCTGTTAGACCTATCTTTGGATATGAAATATGAATAAATGCATGTTGGTACAGTTTGTATTCACATGTTTTATGAAAACTCTTGTCACTGGCATGCAACAAAAAAGAAATCTTAGGTGTAAAAGTTATTTTTCAGTTATTTATCAGTTATTAATTATGCAGTAAACAGTGATTTTGACTTAAGCTTACCCTTAAAAACGGATAGTTAATTAACCAATAGAAATCGTTTTAATATCAGATACCGATTTAGGGTTAAGAACTACAGAATGTAGGTCAATCCTATTCCACTGATATAAAAGCTGACTGAAATAAAGTAGTCTAACATAAATTATTCGTCCAGCGGGTGAAATGGCGGAGTTTGATTAATTATCAGATTCGGGAATGATGAACTTCGTTGATTCATATAATACATCACCATCATCATATATTGTTAGTATGGGACCACAGCAGCAGCAGCAGCAGCACCAGAAGCAGCAGCAACAACAACAACAGTTCCTGCAGCAGTTACAACAACAACCACAGCAGCAGCAGCACCAACAGCAGTCACATCAAGTTCAGTTGTTAATTTTACAAGAAATAAAACAATTGAACCAGGGTATTCTTAAAATTGGAAATGAGCTGGGGATGTTGAATTTTAATATCCAAAAACTAGATTTCACAATGATGAAAAGACGAGAAGAAGGCGTTCGTTATTCGAAAGAAAAACTAGTCATACCTTTAGAATTTGAATACAAGAAGCCAGAAAGGACATCTCCACCAAGAACCAATCCAACGGAGAAATCAAAAGGGACAGAAAATTCTTAAACAAACGAGAGCGACAAGTCAGAGAAGAGAAAATGCGAGGGGCAGGGTTTGTTTGACAAACCTAATTTCAGCTTAAAGAAAACAAAACGCTGAAGACAGAACACACAACAAAAAAGGTCCTTTTAAGGACCACTACACATCTTTCGAATGAAAGTGTCATTTCAAATTGTCTTTTTTGCGTACAAATTAAAACTAAATACTAAATATGTTCACTCTCTGCCCTTACCTGAAAAAGTTATTACATTGTGTAAATTTGCATGATAAAAATAACTAATACATATAATAGAACCCCTATCACACAGAAATGGCTAGACTTAAACCTAGAGCCCAGGAATGACTTAGTTTTGTATCTAGTTTTCTTCTACCATAAATATCCTTCAAATATATGTATGTTTTAGCAAGGTATCACAATAAATAATAATTTTACAGTTGAAACAGTTTGTAGAAAGAAGCTGAGAAATTGAAAAATTGTAGATTTTGACCTACCCCTACCACACAGAAATGGTTAGGATTAAACCCAGAGTCCAGCAATGACTAAGTTTGATATCTAGATGTCTTCTACTATAAATTCCCTTTAAAAAGATACCATTTTAAGCAAGATAGCACAATAAATGATGAAATTATATGTGAAAATGTTAATCGAAACAAGCGGATAAATGAAAAAGTGCTGATTTTGACAAGTATACATCATATAGAAATGGCCTGACTCAAACCTAGAGTCCAGGAATGACTTAGTTTTGTATCTAGTTTTCTTCTACCATAAATATCCTTCAAATATATGTATGTTTTAGCAAGGTATCACAATAAATAATAATTTTACAGTTGAAACAGTTTGTAGAAAGAAGCTGAGAAATTGAAAAATTGTAGATTTTGACCTACCCCTACCACACAGAAATGGTTAGATTTAAACCCAGAGTCCAGGAATGACTAAGTTTGATATCTAGATGTCTTCTACTATAAATTCCCTTTAAAAAGATACCATTTTAAGCAAGATAGCACAATAAATGATGAAATTATATGTGAAAATGTTAATCGAAACAAGCGGATAAATGAAAAAGTGCTGATTTTGACAAGTATACATCATATAGAAATGGCCTGACTCAAATCTAGAGCCCAGGAATGACTTAGTTTTGTATCTAGTTTTCTTCTACCATAAATATCCTTCAAATATATGTATGTTTTAGCAAGGTATCACAATAAATAATAATTTTACAGTTGAAACAGTTTGTAGAAAGAAGCTGAGAAATTGCAAATTGTAGATTTTGACCTACCCCTACCACACAGAAATGGTTAGATTTAAACCCAGAGTCCAGGAATGACTAAGTTTGATATCTAGATGTCTTCTACTATAAATTCCCTTTAAAAAGATACCATTTTAAGCAAGATAGCACAATAAATGATGAAATTCTATGTGAAAATGTTAATCAAAACAAGCCGATAAATGAAAATTTGTAAGTCCTTGATTATATTGGAGTTAAATATAAAAAAACAATAAAACAGTTGTGTTTTTAAACGTGTAAACTAGATTATGGTTAATCACTGTGAATAAACCTGGATAAGCTAGTGTAACTGGAAAAGTAAACTTGAGACAAATTGATAGAAGGTTCTTTTTTCGAGACAAATGGTGTGGCCCTGAAAAGGGCCGTTTCTGTTTGGGGGGGGGGGGGGGCAATTATTCCGACCAGTGGTGGCCACAGCGCCCCATGCACGCCGGACACCATGTCCGGCTGCTGGCCTTTGCCTGCTTTGTACTTATCCGGAAGGGGGGTTCATTGTCTTCGTCCCAGCTTTCTGTAGCTGGGACTGCCACAGTCTTCGGCGGTTCACCCGTCTGGGTGGTCGCATCCTTTGTTGGTTTCCTTAGCTCCTTAATATCCTGTTGGAGTAACATTGACACTTGTGCCGCCCTGGCCAAGTGAATCTTTAACCTTCTTATTTTCCGTTCTATGTCCATGGCTGAGTTAATGGTGAATAAAAAATGCAGGGGTTTTTATACCATGGACTAGGATTGACCTACTTAGAATAGTTAGAATAGAGAAACGTTTTGATTGGTTCTTGAAACTCAGGACTCCTGACTTACTTAGCCGCATATAAATTCTTGCAATGACTTACATTTGACTTATTATTTCTCAGACAATGGGAGTAAAACGCTTTTTTCGAAAGCTCTTCGGAAAGCCAAAGGCAACTGCCTGGGTTGAAGCAGAGGTAGAGAAAAGGCAGATAGAACAAGATTTGAAGGAGTTCTTCGCCAGAAGAGGGATCGTGTGGCGGAAACCCAGACAACAGCTCCTCAACAATATCAACAGTCCGCCTCGGACAACTACATACGTTGTGAAACTAAACAACTTGTACCCGGACTTGTCCGAATTTTATTGAAAGAGCTCAAAGAAAACGGCCCTTTTTAGGGCCAACCATTTCTTTTAGAATGAAGTAGCTTACTCAAATTGTACAGAAATGATTCCATTTATATTGGTTTCAGGTGTTATATAATGACTAACAGTCAGTGCAATCCGCAAAACCTTTTTGGGGGTTGTCACGACTACCTCAAATGATAGTGTTCGACGTTATGCGGCTTGGCGCTGTCGCCGACGGGTTCGATTCTCTGGTAAAGCGTAAAATTATTGAAATTTGACACTTTGTTTTTAGTGGTTTTACACCCGGATTTATACCTTCCCGACGGTCTAGAGCCTTGAAATTTCGCACATAAGCTCACCTCGGACATCTCTAAACACCCTACAAATTTCAAAGAGATTAAAATATTTTAAAGGCACTTCATTTAGCGAAAACTGGGTAGGTCTAAAATGCAGAATATTGCGCAGAATGCAGAATGCAGTCTGCAAATTAGGGGTCTAAAATGCAGAATGGTTCTGCAGAATGCAGATAATGTATTGTCAATAGAGATATGGGGTCTAAAATGCAGAACGGTTCTGCAGAATACAGAGTGCAGAATATGTATTGACACTTGCAGAATGCAGAACAGTTTTGCAAAATGCAGAACAGTCTGCAGAATGCAGATTGATCTGTGTTGGTTGTATCAGTGAAGCAGTAATAATTCACACCTTATTTAATTGTTGGATCATTGAAGCAGTATTTAATTATGTGGTACATGTTTTAAAAAACGTGTGATGTTTTTATTAACCATAAATTATAAGCTTTTTCCACACATTATTAAAAAGAAAAGGTAACATATTTTGTTAAAAATTTTATTAGTCAACAAATAATTAGCATATATAACATATAGAACGTAATAAACATGAGAAATAAAATTAATTTTTATTTAAATGACACTGTCAGAATTGTACAACAATACTTTAATGGAAATATTATTTCAAATGACTGTATTAATGTTAACATTTATAAGGTGAAATAATCAGTTGATTGCATCAAAACATACTCAACATGATTATGCAAATTTAAAATTATTAATTTCATATTTCTGACAATATAGGCCTACATATATATGAGAAAAATATATTAAAATATCGATGTAAAGTAATGTCACTTTCCCCAGTATATGGAAGTTGTCACTTATCAACTTTACAACTTTCACAAACAAATGGCTTGCTTAAGTCTTGTCCAGGAGATGAAACACAGTTTTCATGATAAGAAGTGAAAAATGATATAAATGCATGACAACTTACCATAATTAAAAAAAATATGCATGATAGAGACACTTAAATATGTTTGAGATTGGAGTAAATTTCCATTTAGAGAAATACAATAATATTATAAGGCTATAATGGTAAACCAATATTTGACAAAAATGTAATAAAGTGTAAAATCTCTTTGAATCATTGTTTTAATATTGTATTTTAACAATCACTATAAAATTCATGTAAAAAAAGTTGGAAATAATTAAATGCATAATTTAGTAATTATTAACTTGGTTTCTTTTACAGTGTTAACTCCTCCTCCATCATATAACAACTCCGCCAAGTGTCAAATTAGCTGTCATGCTTTATCCAATGAAATCAGTAACTATGATTAAGGAGAGAGGCAATGCAAATCAGACAGGGGCCAATATACAGGAAACTATAAATCCCCTAATATATTGAAATCATCAAGTAGCTGCCAGAAATTTATCATATGTGTTCTCAATTTTAACTTATTTACCATTAAAGCAAGTGTATCAATATTGTTGCAACCCACTGATTCCATTATTAATATTTTTAACACCCAACTAAGATTGTATTCATTTCGCTTTAAAATTATTACAAATAAAAACTGATTTTAAGTTAGATCTGACTTTCCATCTGATATGGATCTAAACTGGTTGCATATGGAATAAAATGTGTATCTAGAGTAATGTTCTGCAAATAATATATGTCAATAACCACAACTAATGATCATACTTATTTAGTTTTTTTTTTGGTAACATATGAAACGGTAAATAAGAAATAATTAACAAATTTACAATGTACCAAACAGATCTGTCAGATGAATGAATAGTCAATTTAAAACTGTTATAAGAACACAGGATTACTGCCCATGAACAGGCTCAATCAAACCTAGCCTGCAATATTTTAATATTTGTCGTGTTCGAGGGTCTTCAAAGTTCCCTTTTCATATATTAAAATACAAAAGTATGAGGTCCAAAAAGATTAAATAATAAAAACTGTGCTGAATCTTTGTCATATAGTATACTTATTGTATAGGCGATATTCATATTTAACTCTTTAAGGCAAAAAAGATGGGCAATCAATCATTGTCATAAATTTGTTTGTTTAATTTTTATAACAATTGCCTTTTGATCAGTTTGTAACGGTTTGCTTACAATTGCTTACTGCAACATATAATCAATAATTTCAAATAATTTCATTGTAAATTTGTGTTCTTAATCAAAAGAACATTTCTAATTAACCAATCCTTAGAAGAATACTTTTCTAATTGATAACAATTAGCTTTTTATAAATGTATAAGTTATATTTCTGCAAATTGTTTAATTTCACTTTGAAAAGAATATTTAAATATTATTTTCAAATTAAATTGTCACACATATCAAACACTTATTCACATAATATAATCAAATATTTTAAAGGTATGATAAATGGTTGCTTAACAAAATCTCAAACCTTTGATCTTCATTCTGCAGACTGTTCTGCATTTTGCAATATTGTTCTGCATTCTGCAAGTGTCAAATACATATTCTGCACTCTGTATTCTGCAGAACCGTTCTGCATTTTAGACCCCATATCTCTATTGACAATACATTATCTGCATTATTATTATTATTATTTATTTTGGTATAAGTAAAACAAAACATGGCAGAATACATACAAGTCATACAAAGAAAGAACAATAAAATAAAAAGTTCAATGTCATTCTGCAGAACCATTCTGCATTTTAGACCCCTAATTTGCAGACTGCATTCTGCATTCTGCGCAATATTCTGCATTTTAGACCCACCCGCGAAAACTGCCAAAAAACAGTCATTTTTTACTGTAATTGCCGTGTAAAAACCCCATTGAAAACCGACATATGTAAGCTTCATTTAAATGCACTAGCTCAAATCAAAACTGGTTTTAGGTAACCAACCACTTGTAGTACACGACCCACGGGTGCTTTTGACTCACTGTATTTTAATGGCGCTTGCGAATGGGGTCAAAGTACGAGCAAACGAGAGTTTGACGTTCGACTTAGAAATTTGACGCTTTGTTTTTAGTGGGTTTACACCCGGATTCATACCTTCCCGACAGTCTAGAGCCTTGAAATTTCGCACATAAGCTCACCTCGGACATCTCTAAACACCCTACAAATTTCAAAGATATTAAAATATTTTAAAGGCACTTCATTTAGCGAAAACTGCCAAAAAACAGTCATTTTTTACTGTAATTGCCGTGTAAAAAACCCATTGAAAACCGACATATGTAAGCTTCATTTAAATGCACTAGCTCAAATCAAAACTGGTTTTAGGTAACCAACCACTTGTAGTACACGACCCACGGGTGCTTTTGACTCACTGCATTTTAATGGCGCTTGCGAATGGGGTCAAAGTACGGGCAAACGAGAGTTTGACGTTCGACTTAGAAATTTGACGCTTTGTTTTTAGTGGGTTTACACCCGGATTCATACCTTCCCGACGGTCTAGAGCCTTGAAATTTCGCACATAAGCTCACCTCGGACATCTCTAAACACCCTACAAATTTCAAAGAGATTAAAATATTTTAAAGGCACTTCATTTAGCGAAAACTGCCAAAAAACAGTCATTTTTTACTGTAATTGCCGTGTAAAAAACCCATTGAAAACCGACATATGTAAGCTTCATTTAAATGCACTAGCTCAAATCAAAACTGGTTTTAGGTAACCAACCACTTGTAGTACACGACCCACGGGTGCTTTTGACTCGCTGCATTTTAATGGCGCTTGCGAATGGGGTCAAAGTACCAGCAAACGAGTGATTAACGAGTCAAATTCGCTGTACACTGCATAAATAATAACTGATAAATAACAGAAAAACAACTTTTACACCTAAGATTTCTTTTTTGTTGAATGTCAGTGAGAAGACCTTTCCTAAAACATGTCAACACAAACAGTACCAGCATACATTTATTTGAATTTTATATTCAAAGTTAGGTCGTACAGCTAATTTTTTAACGCGAAAATCTATCAGTAGACAGGTATCTCTTTTGCGTTCGCGCGTTATTTTTTTTTTAACTTTTAGAAATTAGGTCAATCCGATTTTCCACTATAAAAACTGAAACTCGCTACATTGACCAACATCATAGAACGAATACTTTCTTATCGGATATTCCGTTTCTTCCGTCTCTTAGGACAAATTGTTGTCATCATGGACGAGTATGCCGACGACGGCGATGATTTGTTCGAATATCTGAATCATATCGACGAGGAACACGACGATAGTGCCATTGAAGATGGCTACGATGGGGATGTTGAAGACAACGATGAGTCGCAGTCGGAAGAGTTCGCACTCGCAACTTCTCAGGATGGAAATCTTGACCGAGTGATGATTTAATCCGGAGGGATAAAAAGATAATGACAAAACGGTCTTTTTCAGGGCCACCAAAATCATCGAAAGCAAGACCTCTTAGAAATTGTCAATTGAATAAATGTAAAGAAGTCCATTACAAACCTCACAACTACATATCACCTAGGTTCCATCGGTGAAAGTTTTCACGCCTTTTCCTGATTTCGGGATTTTAACCTTATACACTTTTTCCTCTCTGATCTTCCTCTTTGAGTGAATGCTGAGTTTTCTGAATGACTTTTCCTGATATACATGTTTCATTATTAATGGATAGTTAGATTTGCGGATAAGACTGCGTATTTCGTCTTCTTGTTGATTTAAACATATTAATTGCTAATTTGTAAAGTGTTAGGCCTATAGAGTAGATTTCTAATGTGTTTATATCCGGATTCATACCTTTCCGACGGTCTAGAGCTCTGAAATTACGACCATAAACTCACCTCAAAACATCTCTAAAAACCATGAAAATTGCAAAGTCCTAAATTTCACTTAAAGGAGTATATTACAATAGTTTACGCGCATAGTTCTGCGCAAGTGCTAGTTTCACGAAATGTATTTTTCTCAGTGACCGGTGTTAGTTGAGTAATGTTAGTACTTCGACTGTTGCGTAAAATCAATCGATTAAATATTTCAAATTATTTCTCACAAAGTTATCGTCCGTGAGAATGGCCTCAAGCGAGAAAAACAAGAAGGGCAGGTTCGTTAGTGATGGAAATCACCAAGCTGTGAAGAAACGTAAATTATTTGGTTCGATAATTTGCCCTGACAATGATTCAAGTGTTTCGGATAATTTGACGTCCGAAGTAGATAATGTTACTTTCATGTGAAAATGACTGATGTTAGTTTTGATACTCTTGAATTTTTAACCAAACAGAAAATACTTTCATGTCAAATGGCAAAGAAAATTGCAGCATCCGGTTTGAATTTGAGTCATATAAAACTTGCTGTCTCTCGTGGTGGGTTAGATGGATTGTCTCAGCTGTTTGGTGAGAAACGACACAGGCAAACCTGGAGTAACATCTCTTAAATCTGTTGTTCAGAAATTGTATAATTACTTAATGGATCATAAGATTTAGGGATTGTTACATGATTTTCATTCATTATCAGTGTTAGGTGTTTTTCTATATGTATGGAAATTTTGGCAACACTCAGGGCTGCAGTTGTGGGAATTTTATGAAAGAAATGTGGTAACTGTAATGTAATTCTTGATAAAGAAATAGTTATTTCTTTCAAAATATGAAATTAGTTTTGATGAGCATGTTATAAATCTATTTATACATGTTATGATGGATATTTTTAGAATTGAATTAAAATTAGAGATATTTTTTACTTATATGACCAACTTTGAATGAATATAGTAAAAAAAATAAGCCTGGATGCCCCTGTTTTTTTAGGTTTTTGTTTTGTTTAGAAATATATACTGTGTCATTTTATGGAGTTTAAAAAAATCTGTCCGTTACAAAAAAAGATATATAGATTTTTTTCCAGTCAGGGACTGAATTGTCTCCCTTTTTTGTTGGATATTTTGGTCATTTTTAAAGTTTTTTCTTCAAATATACAAACAAATCTCACATAATTCCACCCAAAACCATACATACACATAATTCCAAACAAAAAAATGCATAGATATAAGGTGTTGATAAGGAATTCCAGATGTAACAATCATTTAAAAAATATATGTGCGTTTTCTCAAAATCCCTTCAAAATGGCCGTATAGAGGGGTCTAATAATGAGCGATTACTCAAAAACAAGCCTGGAAAGCTATATTTTTCTTTATATCATTTTGTTTGTGAAGGAATTCTCTTTAATTGTGCAAAAAATTCTGTCCGTTAGAACTTATTGTCATATACTCCTTTAAAAAGCAATCCAATCTCTCCCTCCACAAAATTTTTTCAAATTTACGCGCTTTGCGACTCTCCAAGGTCAAATGACGTCACGATTCATTTTTGTGAAAAGAAGCTGTATGAGAAGCCGTTTGCACAAAAGTAACGTTGTCGCGGTAGTCTGAAAAAACGGTATTGTTGAAAATAACAAAAACTAGCCTGTTTTGTTTGAGCAGATGAATAGAAAAGGATTAATCACCGAGTAGCCCACCTGTTAGTAGTTTTTACCGCATGAATTTATGTGAAATAAAACGGAAACAGGCGAAAATACACAAGCGCGCGTCCTTTTAAGACTTGCAAAATAGGTCTCGGTTTTTCATCTGGCGTTTTAATTCTACTTTATAAAAACTGTTCAAACTTTCAGAATTTGTTGCTCTGAGGTAGCGCTACACAGGAATAATTTTAGTTTAAACAACTTTTAACTATATGCTGCAATATCACTCAAGGACCGAGACCTGTTTTTCAGTTTTCAAGACCCGACCGGGTTTTGAAAAATTGTCATTAAAATTTGATCTTACAATGCTTCTAAGCTGTTTTGATTGTTAAAAATGGTTGGAAAACGTGTAGTGCACATGAACAAATGCAATTAATGTATTTAGAATTAACTATATTGTAGAAACACGGAAAAATGCCTGATTTTTGTTTGAATTTCGGACCAAAATTTGCCGAAAACCTAGCCTCCGGGTTTCATCTGTGGAATCGATTGTTATTAACCAAATCACTCGAAACTCACACCGATTGTAGAACTAGTGTCACTATACACAAGCATGTTGTTGGTTTGATCGAGACTTTTGTATGCGCCGACAAATTGGATCGAGTCCTAGGCATTTTTTTAATTTCAGCGACGCGACCGGGTAGTTGGAAATTGTCATAAAATGTTGATATAATAATATTTCTGAGTCGTTCTGATGGTAAAAATAGGAGTGTAAACGTGAAATAACACTGAAACTCAGTTTGACTGCGAGGAGAGGAGCAAGGAAGCTAGCTGTTTCAGTATAGAACAATTAGCTTTAGAGTTAAATTCTTACTGAAGAAATGAAATAACACCGAAACTCAGTTTAACCGCGAGGAGAGGAGCGAGGAAGCTAGCTGTTTCAGTGTAGAACAATTAGCTTGAGTGTTAAATCATTTCTTACTGATGAAATAAATTAACACTAAAACTTTGTTTAACTGCGAGGAGCGAGGAAGCTAGCTGTTTCAGTATAGAACAGTTAGCTTTAGAGTTGACTGCGAGGAGAGGAGCGAGGAAGCTAGCTGTTTCATTATTGAACACTCATCTTTAGAGTTAAATCATTTCTTACTGATGAAATAAAATAACACCGAAACTCTGTTTAACTGCGAGGAGAGAAGCGAGGAATCTAGCTGTTTCATTATTGAACACTCATCTTTAGAGTTAAATCATTTCTTACTGATGAAATAAAATAACACTGAAACTCTGTTTGACTGCGAGGAGAGGAGCGAGGAAGCTAGCTGTTTCAGAATAGAACAGTTAGCTAAAGAGTTGACTGCGAGGAGAGGAGCGAGGAAGCTAGCTGTTTCGTTATTGAACACTCATCTTTAGAGTTAAATCATTTCTTACTGATGAAATAAAATAACACCGAAACTCTGTTTAACTGCGAGGAGAGAAGCGAGGAATCTAGCTGTTTCATTATTGAACACTCATCTTTAGAGTTAAATCATTTCTTACTGATGAAATAAGTGGACACTGAAACTCTGTTTAACTGGGAGGAGAGGAGCGAGGAAGCTAGCTGTTTCAGTATAGAACAATTAGCTTTAGAGTTGACTGCGAGAAGAGGAGCGAGGAAGCTAGCTGTTTCAGTATAGAACAATTAGCTTTAGAGTTGACTGCGAGGAGAGGAGCGAGGAAGCTAGCTGTTATATCTAAATAGAAACAATAAATGTCGATCGGCAAAGAATTTAAACTTGTTTTGCATGTAACATGATAGAGTTGTCATCTTTAGAGTGAAATCAATTCTTTTTAATGAAATAAAAGAACTCTTCTCCTCAGTAAATTGAGAAGAGAGGATCAAGGAGAGTGGCTTATTTATCTCAGTAGTTTCATGAAAACGTTTGATTGCGGATCTCTTTGATTCATCTTAGAAATATTCACACTCTCAATGCTTGAAGATCATCAGTATGGTTTAAAACTGTTTTTGGAATGGAACAATCATTCTACTCGTAGACAGCGAGTAGAGGAACGAGGAGATTAGCTTGTTTTGTAAAAACGCTCAATCATGATTGTATTAATCTAGTTTGAATATTTTTCAAAAAAGAAACATAACAATCTTTCAGCTCTGTGCTCGAGGAGAGGAACGAGGAGAGTAGATTTTTCATGTTAAGGATCGATCGTACCCTATGATTCTTCTTAAACAAACTGTAAACAGTTAAATACATCAGCGTTCACGTAGCAAGTTGAAACTGTTTAACTTAGAACGAAATCACACTTTTACACGGTAGACAGCGAAGGAGAAACAAGGAGACTAACTTTCATCTTAGTACCAATCTGCCGTTCGTTCATCGTGCTGTAATAAGTGAAGTTTGTCAAACATCGACGTTCTCATATGTTTTAAAAAAGGTGAAATATGCATATCAGGAATCGCCATATTCAGAAAAAACAGCCTCCTCACACAGTCAAGAAGAAGAGAGAGGGAGAGAGCATAGTTAATAAAATGATCAGTTAAAAAAAAGACACCACTAACGAAGTTCATTACAGGAGTTAGAAATAACCTCACTTGAACTAAATAACCCATGATCTCGGTAGACAGCGAGGAGAGGAGCGAGGAAAGTAGCTTGTTATACATCAAAGCCTTGGCATGTTCGCACTTTCTTAAACATTACTTTGACTCGGTAGTCACCGAGGAGAGGAACGAGGAATGTAGCTGTTTCATCCGTATTCACGCATTTCGTAGTTCTTTATCATACACTTAAGATGCATCGATGTTCTAGCACTATAACTTCAAAACTATCATTTGGCTTTGTAGACACCGAGGAGAGGAGAGTAACTTGATATAATAACGCTTAAATAAAGGTGAGAAACAGCAAATCCTCAATGTGATTCACCAGAAGAATTTGTAAATACTAAAACCCAGTTGGGGTAGACAATGTTTAATCATAACGAACAAAACATGATTTCAACAAATTTATTTTTCATGTTGTGTTACTAGAAATCAACTTCTCGATCTTCTCGACCAACAAATAGAGTTATTACAATCTGATTGCTCGATTTCTGAGTTCTCTAACACAGGTTGATCTCGTTATTCTGCCTCTTTGTTTCCTCCTGCTCCTTCGTTGCTTCTTCCTAAGTTGACTAAACACATCTTGGTAAGTTTCGGCCGATCGTTCAATTTGGACAACCAAGGAATCAATCGTTGGGTCTTCTATACATAGACTTATTGATATTCCAAGATAGTCAAAGTTGTTGGCTGAAATTATAAGAAATATCACATTATTAGCAGAGTTCCAAATAAAGACATGAAGTCAATGACATTTCAACAATCGACTTTTATCGCAATACGTAACAAGTTTCATTCTTTCTCTTAGACCTACCTTGAAACGGCATTGTAACACCAGTTTCTGGATTGTAGATTTGTGATTCAAGTCTTTCGACGAGCATGTTGGTATGATTCTAAGAGCAGCGATAATTTTGCGACTAATCTGGTCTGTGTCTAAAGTCAGAATGACGATCTCTCTAGGAAAGACACTCCTTTCGCGCCAAAACTTTGAGTAGCCAATCAAATCATTTGTCAATTTTTGATAGTTGAAGAAATTAAGAAGAGTTGGTCATTCGCAGTTTAGCTGTTGAAGAAGCAACATCAAAATTTTGGAACACTCAATATGTCTTCAAGAATAATTAACTTTAGTCGATCGTCAAGCCGAGATATCGATGTTATCGACGTACTGGAGGAAATTGAAGATCTTCCTGACATCTTATCACCAGCATCGCCTTCTCGTATTGAACCATCGCAAACATTTACCAATGTCAGGTCATCGGGCTCAAGGGATGAACGTCGCATAAAGCCATACAGTCGTCCTGCCAGAAACAACAAAGTTACTTCATCTAATGTCGAAAGTCGTCAAACAAATTGTGAAACAAGTGACAGTTATTTGCTACTATCGCACTTGGACATGCTCAAGTCTCAGTATTATGAAAAGGCGTGGAGTTCTACCAGGTACAACAGTTCGTCTTTAAATGCAACCTTCAACGAACTGGTTAGCAGTTTGGAAAACGCTGCTGCTCTACATCGGCGAGCTATGAACAAACTTGCTTCGCAAAAAAAAGCTGAAGAGAAGAAAATGTCTCAAGCTAACGAGATCCGACTTCGTCGAACCTTAGATATTAGTCAGAGAGAGGAGATTCGCCAAGAACTAGAACAGTGCGTGATTTGCTACTCCGAGAAGAAGAACGTTGTTATTGTACCATGCGGACACTGTTTCTGTAACACATGTGCTCTACAAATGGGAGAACGCTGCGGATTTTGTCGAGAGATCATGCACGACGTTGTAAAAATGATTTTTACAAATTAAATTTGTTTGAAATTTGCCTTTTTGTTTTGTCATATTTCAGATGATCGAACGTCCCTTTCATACCATATCAACTTCACAAAATGTGCTTTTTGCAAGTCCTAAGAATTTTGCAAACTTTGTTTCTCTCCGATCGACCATCGACGAGAGAATCAATTAGAAAGTCTAAAGTCTTAAGGGACTTCCTCGAGAGTGGAAATCGAGTCTACGTACCGACAACAATTAAAGAACCGCAGACTCAGATCATCACGACAGTTTGATTTGTAAACAGATTTTGCTTCGGCATCCGCCAACTTGGCTTTGCTTGTGATGTTATAGAAATAAATGCGGAATTCTGAATTAGTGTGTTTGTTTGGTTTTCACTTTTCACCGTGAATGTTAGCACTTGAAAAATCAGCCTACCTTGTTTGTTAGATTGCAAACCTTGCTCGTTAGACAGACATGTCCATGTCATTTAGTCGAAATTTTCTAAAAAATCGTACTACTATACCTGCCTGAGTTGAGGGAGGAATTCCAATAGAAAGCCAGGTGGGTAAGCTAGGACGACAAAGTTGGCGAAATGATCTCAACCCTGTTGTTTATTTTTCAGTCATAAGAAAGCGCTTTGCACGAAGGATCGACTTGTCCTTCGGTCAAAACTTTTTCTCTAATTTGTCAGATATTGTCAAATTGAATTTGTCGACAACAACAATTGAAAACGAGGTACGATAAAACACTTCGAAAAAAAAAAGAAACTGTAATTGGCTACAAAGAAAATATTGAAAGCAAAACAAACTCTAGACTGTCATTTCTTTGAATTTAATAAACATAGTAGTATATACAAATAGCAAGTTACAATTTACTAAGATCTCTTATTTCTTCATCAAACAAGTCTAGTCTGACAGAAATGACCTCACAGTTTGTCCAATCCATTTTCTACACAGCGGACACAAGTTTCTTTCTCGTTGACATGCCATAACGCAATCACCACAAAACGTATGTCCACAAGGCACAAGAGTCGTCGTCTTCTCGTTTACCGTACAAATTAAACATGTCATAAGGTCCTGCCTTGCCTTTAGCGTAGCCTCTCTGACAGCTTCTTCTTACTCAATATTAAATTCTGCACGTTGCTTCTGCTCTTGTAATTTCAAATCAAGTTCGTGTTCTTCGATTAACAGTTTGTTGATCGACGCGAAACACTCTTTCTCAAAGCGCCTGCTTTCTTCGATCGTGTTAACAATTTCCTTATGCATATTATAGTCTATATTCCTCGGTGTACTCTGTCTTCGCAGCATATCTGGTCTTCGAACTACGTAACACATTCTCCTTTGTCTCCTACGATCGGCCAAATCGCTCATACACCGGCTCATCGTTGTTGTGTGTTTGTGATAAGGGAAGAAAAAAATATGCGACTGCTCTCTTCGAGTGCTAGAATCAGAATGACTCCTCACATCTTCAGATCTGAGAAACTGGATAAGTCAACCAATCGGATGACATGGTGGCGCTGCAGACAGGAGTATAAAATCTCAATACAGCTTCTTAGAGAAGTTAAAGTTATTCTAACAATCAAAAACCATGGCTGAACAACACATCTTTGACCATATGAAATACGGGACCTGCGAAGTTTGTCGAACTCCTGCTTATCTAGAGTGTCGGGAATGCGCCTGCCTTCTGCGGGAGATGAACGAAGATCACAACTGTCCCGAGGAATGCACACTAGCCATAACGCCTGTGTTGTGTGACGAGTGCGAACACTTGCAAGTTTCGACGAACGATCGTTCATTTTTCGTCTTGAGAGTCAGATTCAGAGCGATTCGTTTGACGGTCGATGATCATTGCTGGGACATATCTCGTAACTAGCATGAACTTATTTGGATCAATATGTCTTTTTTCTGTTGCAGGAGAATACAGATTATTCGCCTGAGACGAAGAGCGGCTGGAGCGTAAGAAGAAAGAAGAACAAGCAAAGAAGTCATTTGATTCTTTGTATTTATTGTATCTGAATAAACAAAACGTTGAAACACAAACAACAGTTTATCGTTTTTGTACCTCCCCAATCTCAAGTCAACCAAACTGATTCACTCCTCCACAATTTGCCGACTTGCCCCAGAAGTTATGCCTATAATTATTAGGTAGACCAAATGCGCCTAGCTTGAAGTTGCTTCTTCCCACGATATCCCTGTCAGTCCCAAGGATTTTTAGATAAGGACACTCTGTCGAAAACTTTTCATGTTCCACCAGTGGATCGTCGTTCGTCTCCCAACTGTACAACTTTAGCCCGCATGAGAAACAATAAACAATATCCGCGGTCCCCGAGTAGTACAGTCCTGCTTTCGCCAACGAGAATTTGTCTGGCCTTAACTGCTTATTCCAAGTATCGAACGTTTTCAATCGTTGTTCAAATAAGATCATGTTCTTGTTCTGACATGGAATACTGTCAACAAGATCAGAGGTTTGATTTGACGAGTAAGACATGGTTATGATTTAGAATGACAATTTATTCAAGACCATTCTTAAATAGTACAAAACAACAAAAACAGCAATAGTAAATTATAAACTTCCTTTTTCCTCAGAACAAATGTGACTGGCCACGTTTTCCAACGAAAGCACCAGCTGGTATGTTTGAATACGGTGGAAGTGGCGTTGACGATAGTGGTCCGAAGTGAAATATTGATTGAGCGGTTGTCGTCGCAGCTGTACTCGTAGCAAAGTTTGACCCTCCTGTGGATGAAGCACATGTCGCTGTCGACGTTTGATTAGGAAGATTATTCTGTCCCACACTGGTTGTTCCGAAGCCTCCGAATCCGCCAAATCGAAATCCAATTGGTATTGTCGAAGTAGCTGTCGATGTTGACGGTTGAGTAGGAGGATTATTCTGTCCCACACTGGTTGTTCCGAAGCCTCCTAGTCCGCCAAAACGGAATCCACTTGATACTGTCGACGTTGAATTTCTGCCATTGTCGATCTCATCAAAGTTTGGTCTGACAGCTCCGACAGAAGGCTCGGTGTAACCAACGATCTTCAAGTAAGAACAGTCCGGCGACCACTTTTCATGCTCGCTCCATGGCTCATTGCTAGCTTCCCAATCGTGTAGAACGATACGACAATTAAAACAGTAAACCCTGTCAGACTTGCCGGTGTATACAAATCCAGCTTTTGCAAGATCGTGTTTATAAGGTGTAAGCTGTTTTGGCCAAGTGTCAAACGATTTCAGGCGATCCTCAAATAGCAGATGGCTGCTTTTCCTCAAAGATAAAGCGTCAGTCGTGTCCATCGAAGCAGTTAAAAGAGCGTTTGACATTTTGCCTGATTTTTAGAAAGTGATACTATACTTAAATTGTTTGATCTTTAAATACTCGAAAAAGTGATTCAACAAAAACGTTATTTCTTTTTATTTGTTACCTACTTCGTTACAAAGTCTGGCAACAAACTGGTCCACTTGCTTTGCATATGATGTATACTGCTCCGAGAATCGATCAACGTTATTGTCAATAACCAACACATTTTCACGGTCTTCGCTAAACATCCAGTCTTCATATTTTTCATTCAATAATCGCAGATAGCATAAGTTTAGCGACGATTCCTCGCCTCGGCTTCTCGATTTCACTCTTTCAAAGCACAACTCTGGATCAGTTCGCAGATACACGTATCCATCCACTCTGTCGTTCTCGTCCAACATACTCTCTTCAACGTAAGAAAGCGTATCAAACTCGACTGAATTCATCAATCATCCTTCGACGAGAGTAGGGGCAAACACCTTCAGACCATCGAGATGACTTCGCTCCACAAAGTTAATCCTAGACACCTCGACCGAAGATGTTTTTGTGATCTTGGAAAATATATTTCTAAAACTTGCCAAAACCGTCATTTGAAACGGCAAACAAAACTTTCTCGGTTCGTTGTAAAACAACTTTAGCAGATTGTTAGACTTCATGTTTGTCCAAACATCAACTGGCTCTTGGAAGAATTTGTAGCCGTTTTGATCAGTTAGCAAATTGTTTGCAAACGTTGTTTTCCCGCTTCCGATGTTTCCTACAATTGAAACTACAACGTTCTTCATTATGCCCCCCTTCGAAGAAGCGGGGGTATATTGCTTTGCACATGTCGGTCGGTCGGTCGGTCCGTAGACCACATCTTGTCCGATCAATAACTAGACAACGCTTTGTGATACAGTCCTTATATTTGGTGTGGAGGTTGGTCATGACCAGTAGAAGACCCCTATTGATTTTGGGGTCAGTAGGTCAAAGGTCAAGGTCACTGTGGCCTTGACCACAAAAACCTTGTCCGATCAATAACTAGACAACGCTTTGTGATACAGTCCTCATATTTGGTGTGGAGGTTGGTCATGACCAGTAGAAGACCCCTATTGATTTTGGGGTCAGTAGGTCAAAGGTCAAGGTCACAGTGGCCTTGACCACAAAAACCTTGTCCGATCAATAACTAGACAACGCTTGGTGATACAGTCCTCATATTTGGTGTGGAGGTTGGTCATGACCAGTAGAAGACCCCTATTGATTTTGGGGTCAGTAGGTCAAAGGTCAAGGTCACAGTGGCCTTGACCACAAAAACCTTGTCCGATCAATAACTAGACAACGCTTTGTGATACAGTCCTCATATTTGGTGTGGAGGTTGGTCATGACCAATAGAAGAACCCTATTGATTTTAGGATCAGTAGGTCAAAGGTCAAGGTCACAGTGGCCTTTGCATACAAAAACGTTGTCCGATCAATAACTAGACAACGCTTTGTGATACAGACCTCATATTAAACGATTGTTGGATGTGTCTCTTCAAAAGTTATATAAATGGTTCCGGTCCGCTGCCTAATTAGGTCATGACAGCTAAAAATAGATTTTTGACTTTGTCAATCTTTGAACGACATCTCCTCCTATATTACTGGGTCAATTTTGATGAAACTTCACACAAATGATCATTTGATGAGTCTCTTCAAAAGTTATATAAATGGTTCCGGTCCGCTGCCTAATTAGGTCGCGTCAGCTAAAAATAGATTTTTGACTTTGTCAGTCTTTAAACAACATCTCCACCCAAACCGCTAACCCAATTTCAACCAAACTTGACACAATTGATCATTGGATGAGTCTCTTCAAAAGTTATATAAATGGTTCCGGTCCGCTGCCTAATTAGGTCACAACAGCTAAAAATAGATTTTTGACTTTGTTGATATATAGGAGTTCCACCGTCTTGTAAATTGCTTTCATGACTGGTACCCTTACTTGCTAAAGCTTACAAAAGTCTCTAAATTTCCAAAAATTTAAATTCAATGCTAATAGATATCACTTGCACGTCAGGGGGCATTTGTGTTTGACAAACACCTCTTGTTTTGCTAGAATGAATGTACAAATGGCACGGTCCACAAAGTTTATCTGAGTTTTATTCTTCGAACAATCCGTCAAAGTTCTGAATCAGACACAAGAGACAAACAATTCGACCTCCATCTAATATGTAAAAGTCATCTATCTCATCTTCGACAAACTTCCCTGTCTCGACACAGTATTCTCGGAGAGTAAACTCGTTACAACAAATGCAACGAAGACACAGCAACATGACTGATCGTCCAAACGTTCGAAAATTAAATGACTACTTCAGTATGATGTATAATCCAAATATGACCCACGAATAGTATAAAGTTTTACTTCGAGGATAACGTTTCATTCACAAAATAGTTTTCGACAAGAGCACTTATTTTGGCAAACTGATACTCTGATCTCGCAAATGCCTCTTAAACATCAGCTGTCCAACGCCGACCTAAATTCTTCTCCACCTGCGAAGGCACGATACTACATGGAACAATACGCAAGAGAAGATAAAGACTACTGGTCGTTGCAACGTTTTTTCCTGGAGGAAACCTCGCCATTTGATCTAGACGCTATGGCTATTCACATCGGGTTTCCGCACAGCAAGCTAGCGCAGCTAAAATATGACTTTCCTCGAAGTTGTCAAACAATGATGAAAAGAATGTTTGAGATTTGGTTTCCAGTTGCCCTGCAGGTAGCGCATGTTGACGATACAACTCCGAGAGAAATCCTGGCCTATGCTTATCATTCACTTCGCAACAACTTAAATTGCAACCGCCTGCTCGATTCTGAAGTAAGAAAAAAATTTGTGAAATCCAACTGCAACAAGTTTGAGCTTTTGTCAATGGCCATTGAGAAGGGAATTCGTAACCTCTGCGAAAGTCATGTGGATACCGATACTTCGTCAAGAGAGAGAGCAATATTAATGGACATTGACTAACCGTTTAAAAGGAGAACTTGTTTACATTTCCATCACTTAGCTCCGAGCTTTCAAAGAAAACGCAACGTCGCACCGCGAATTTACAAAGTGAAAGGATTTACAGATCAGATGGAGTCTCATTCCCTACGACAGGATTTTGAAAATATGAATTTGGAAGATAGATCACAAAGTGCTTTATCACCAGATCAACAACTTGCTAAGAGTATCGCCGAGTTCAAGCATTTGATAGATGACAGTAGTGTGGACGAAAAGTATCTGATGATACTCTTTGACAATATAGTGCGATTTGCTGATGAAAATGATTTAAACCCGGAGGATGATCCACTGCAGACGTGCCACACACTGATTAACTGTGGGGGGCGCGAAGAATACCGGCATTTCAAGTTTAATTTGAAGATGTATAACGACCGAGTGGTAAACACTGACATGTTGTTGCCCTTGAAAAATTTGCCATCAGTTGAAAAACTTATGGTAGAACTCAACCAACAAAACCACAGCTCTGCTTGCGGCATCATAGAAATGCAATGTTTAACGAACCGCCGTTTGTTGTGCGAAAAGATGGAACAATTGTTGTCGGACTCCGATACAAGTTTTATCATTTGGCCACCTCTCAGTATCAGCGATCATGAAAAATGGGTGAATCGATGTGTAAAACGGTAACCTACCCTACTTGCTTGAGTTTGCATAGTAGGCAATAGTTTACTTATGTTTTGGGAATGACAATGACAGATGTTAATTGTTATTAAAATTTTCATTTATGAATTTCGCTGGTCTACTTTGTTCTTGTTTCTCTTATTTGTAACCGGGTACTACAACATATCCAATTCATTCCGCTTCTGACAATCCAAGAGTGTATATCTTAAAATGTCTGATCAAACTCTAGTCAATCCCGAGCTCGAAGGATTCAAAGACTTAGCCTTACATTTGGGTTATCCAGACTCGTGGGAGGAACTAAGCGAAGACAGGCCAAGATGGAATTGGGAGGACTTAATGGAACGTTGGTTACTGACTTGCCATCACAATCAAGAGACTTCAATGTTCTATTGCGAACTGTATCCCCTCCTTGCACAGTGGCGACTTCTCTACTTGGATGTCGGAGAACAAAACAATTTGAAGATCAACAATAAGCAAGGATCATCGATGAAATAAGAATATCAGCATCTTAACAAAAATTTGGCTAACCTAGATTGAATAAAATATCTGAAAAAATTAACCTGATTGTCCTTTTTATTTTTCCTTTAATCTCGACAAAACCAATTAGGTCAGAACTGGAGTCCCACTTAACAAGAAGTCCGCCAGCTCGGTGACTAAACTGACCCCGAGCCGATTTCAGTTTGCTAAAAGATATTTTAGAAGAAGAAAAATCCTGTTTTGCTAAACTATATCAAAAGCAAAATTATGAAACTCCAGAAGTAAACTTTTTTCAAGTTCCAATAAATAAATTAAGTCCTGAAGAGTCACAGCAATGTGAAGGTCCTTTAACTGAATATGAATGTAAAATAGCTTTGCAAGATATGAAAAATAACAAAAGCCCCGAATCAAATGGTCTCACAATTGAAAATTTTTGGGAACACATCAAAGTTGTTTTCATAAAGGCTATAAATTACTCTTGCTTAAAAGGAGAACTTTCAGATTTTCAAAAGCAGATTGTCATTACTCTTCTGCCGAAAACAGGAAAAAACTCTACACTTTTATCAAACTGGCGTCCTATAAGTCTATTAAATGTAGATTACAAAATTGCAACCAAATCTATTGCAAACCGATTGAAAAAGGTATTACCAAACATTATTTGCCGAAATCAGGATTTATTAAAGAACGATATATTGGAGAAAACGTTAGATTAATTTTTGAAGTGATTGATTACATTGAAAAAAAAATCTACCTGGACTGTTATTTTTCTCAGACTATGAGAAAGCATTTGACACTTTAAATCATAATTTTATTGTAAAATGTTTCACACATTTGAATTTTGGAAACAGTCTTATTAAATGGATAGAAGTATTTTATAAAAAAATCAAGGGAATAATTGTATATAATGAGTATCTTTCCGAAGAAATAGAAATACATAGGGGCGTACGTCAGGGCTGTCCACTATCCACTTCCTTATTTATCATTTGTATGGAATTATTGTCCAACTGAAAAAATGTAAAGGGTATTGTCATTGAAGGAAAGGAAATAAAACAGACTCTTTTTGCGGAGGATACAACCTATATTAACAATGGAGAAAAAATCTTTCGAATATCTAATCAAAGTGATCTCGGAATTTGGAAAAGAATCAGGACTAAACTTAAATGTAAACAAATCAGTTATTTTAAGACTAGGGGACATTAAGAAATACTAATGTAATTTACAGTGAACAAAAAAAACTTTGTTGGACCTCCGAATGTGCAAAAACATTAGGTATAACATTCACTGCCAGTTACCTTAAACGTATAGAACTTAACTTTAAACCAAAACTTGAAGATTTTAAAAACTGTTTGAAGCGGTGGCAATACAGAAAATTAATATTATTAGGAAAAGTTACTGTGATTAAGACATTTGCTTTACCGAAGATCATATATCCGTTTACAGTCTTGCCAACCCCCCCCCCCCCCCCCACAATATGTATTGACAGAATTAAATAGAGCAATGTTCACTTTTATTTGGAATGGCAAACCAGACAAGATCAAAAGAAATGTTATGACAAAATTTTATGAAGAAGGAGGCTTAAAATTAACAGATATAAATTTGTTTAAGTGTTCCATAAAAGCATCCTGGGTAAAAAGATTTACTGACCAAATCAATAAAGGAGTTTGGAAATGTTTTTATGAAAAAATATTAAACCAATACGGTGGGGATTTTGTGTTTGACTGTAATTTAATGTCAAAAGATATAAGGAATATCTACGGAAACGTAAACTGATCCCCGTATATTGTTTCTTAATTATATTAAAGTTATTATTTCTATCTTTTATGCAAACATAAAAGTTAGTTTACCTGTTGTTAATTTTTTTTATATTCATTTCAATTATTTTTCCCTAACTTAATTATAAGTTAAAAATAAAACTTATTATCGTAAACAGTTGCTGTTTAAGAGATACGTATTAACCATTTACAAATAATTTGATCATTACCGTTTTTTTAAGACAACGTTATTATATAATTGGATTTAAAATTGTTGAAATGTTATTGACAGATACATAATTGTTTAGAAACAGTCACATTAACAAATGAATCATTACATAGTTTACCTAGGTTAACTGGAATTATATTTTAAGAAATATATCAAGCATTGGTATATTTATTTTGTATTTATTTGAATCAAACATAGTTCAAGTTTGTTCGATAGCCGTGAATTTTTGAAACGTACAAAGATATATTTTAAGCTCTCTTTAGATGATAAATATCATTGTTATTCGACTCATCCTGGCCACAGCGATACGCGTGTGGTTTGAGTTTACATAAAGATGGAAGGACTCGATACGGCAAGTAGTTTAATTCATATGATTAGGAACAGGTCATAATGTCGATCACTTGTAGAGGAAAGCTTGCGATTGTTCTAATGTAAGATCACTTTATATCATAACAGATATCTTATCGTCTAGGTATTTTAAAGCACCTGTGTCGCTTAAAAAGACATGAATTTTACACACAAAAAACAACCCACGTTTTAAAGTGTCATTTAAATGGTGTTCAGTAATTCTAAATAAAAAATAGAACAGTAACGGTCGTGAGTTTGACCATCAATCTGTCTGTTTAAGTTCAATATATGCACCGGTTCATGTGATAAAACTGTTATATATATTGCATAGTAAAGGCACCTTTAGCCCTGCAATAATTAACAAACATCGCTAAAGACTACTACAGTGGAGTACATCTATCTTTTTTTTCTCCTTTTTAGATCTGCTATTCTGGAGAAGATGGTATATTGGATGACTTGATTCAATATAACCACCGCAAAATGTACACAGATGAAGAAATGCTTGATTTTTTTTTCTTCTGCGCCATAATATTCCGGTTAGTAGAAGTATGCTGCGACGAACAAAGGACAGTTAGGTTTACACCCCAGTAAAACCCAAGTTACACAGAGCCATCGGTGATTGATCGGTAGGTTTTTTAACAAAATAATGGAGTGAACCGATGACAACAGATTTACCACCGATGTCAACTATTGGTCACCTGTTTGTCACCTATCAATTGTTATTGGGGAAAGATGAGCTTCGTCGGTGAAAAATAACCGATCGGGACTTTTAGACATGTTTAAAATTCTCGATCGGTGAAAATATTATACAAATAACCGATCGACAACTTGTCTACAACCGATCATCACCGATCGACAACCTGTCTACAACCGATTTCACCGATCGACAACCTGTTTACAACCGACATATCCGATGGGCCACCGATAAGCAACCGATCAACTAACACTTACCACCGATAGAACAAAAAAGATGAGAATGAATGTTTACCAGCACCCCATGAAATATTTGTTTAACCGATGAACACCTGTCAATCACCGACGGCTGGTTACACAGAAAACCAGAAATAAAATAACGCATGACAACCGATCAAAACAGCGACTAACTTAAAATAAAACAACCGATTGGGCACCGACCGTCTGTGTAACTGGGGCCTAACACAGAGCCATCGGTGAGTGATCGGTGAATTTTTCAGCCACATAATGCAGTGAAACGATGACAACGTGTGAAACATCGATATCCCCTTTTTTGTCACCTGTTTGCCACCGATCAACAGCTCTTGAGAAAAGATAAGTTCTGTCGGTGACAAATAACCGATTGGGATTTTTGAACATGTTTAAAATTCTCGATCGGTGAAAATATTTTACAAATGCGACCAGTGCAGATCCATCATGCCATCTGATCTGTATCTACTATCTGGTTGCACATTTGTAAAATGTGTATAATATTATATGGAGGAAAGGGAACAATACTGAATCTGTAAGGAAGATTAACCAAATTCAGAGGTGAACAGGCATTTAAGCTCTTCTTCATAACTATCCATTATCGATAAACAATCCTCATGCTTAGTCTCATTCTTGAATTGGATAGGCAAAGGAAAAACCAAAGACCTTTTATAATATATTTTGTGATTTTATTAATCCACAAGAGGTAGAGAAAGTGATTTAATTCAAATATTTGCGAATATTTCAAAGAATCGCTGGCATTTTTATGAAACCCTAATAAAAACAAAGGGAAAGATAACTAAGTTGTGGCTGCAGATTTTCAAGAATACTTTATCCCTTTGCAATGATAACAAAAAAGCAAATTTGTACACATATAGAATTTTGAATTATCGTTTTCAAATTTTACAAAATTTAAACTAGGAAAGTGGATACTTTCTATTTTGGTTGAGTATATAACAGATAATGCTAATCTATGCTCACTAGAATATTAATGCCAATATTGTTACACTAACTATTTTTACCTGGTCTTCATTTCTACAACTAGATCGTGAAGTAATTTGTCTGAGTTGACCATTAAATCATTTATATTCCTGTACTTGTAAAGTACAGAGGAACTGTCATCCCTTGTGGACATCAGGTCTGATGCCTGAATGCGAATCTCCTGCAGTAGTTTGTTTCTTATATGACCACTTTTATCAGTAAGGAGCAGCCCTTCAAGTATTTCATGAACTGACTGGTCTTTTATCATGGTGGGTGCACAGCTCACATAACTGTGATCACCCAAACCATCCACATCTGCTGCATCATCAAAAAATAAACATATTTTAAAAAAAAATTATCGATAAACAATCCTCATGCTTAGTCTCGTTCTTGAATTGGATAGGCAAAGGAAAAACCAAAGACCTTTTACACATCATTTTTTGTAAATTCATGAGGTATGTGGGTGGGCACTAGCTTGGAAAAGACGGAAAAGAATGGCATTTGGCATAGGATTCTTCCAAGTAGTGTACAATATGCATCTAACAGTTTTTCTCTCTGGGCCATATTGCCACTCAGGAGCACATCATCTGCTGTTAGGGATGATGTATCGCCCTTGGGTTGCTCATTACTCATATCTGTTGTAGCTACTCGGCTGAATATGATGTTTGATGTAAACATATGCATGTCTCTATTTCTCTTCTCGGAAGAAAGATTTGAAGTTTTAACATAGATATCCAGGTTATCACCCGAAAAAAAAGAATAAATAATAAAAAATGGCAAAAATAAACTTGAACAACAATAAGGTCTTATACTTTTCAGCTGAATTTGGGTGTGCACAAAACGATGTAAAATTTTATGAAACTTCAATTAAATTTGAGAATTAGTTGTGCACAACACTCTAAAATCAATGTCAGGGCCACAACTCCAAGTTTCTACTTACCATATTGAACTATTGTAATCCAATAAATATTGTTCTGATGGCACATCATTAAAGTATATCTTTAAAGTATCTAGACCGGTGTCACTTCCAATACTTTTATCACCTTTTTTAATCCTTTCCTCCATGTATATGTGTTTTAACACAATCGACAAGAGTATATCCAGAGCAGCTGACACATCCATGCCAACTGATACGGATAAACACTGTTAAATTTTTCATTAATTTGATTTTTTTTACAAAGAACCAAACAGTGTACATCCAGATAAGATGGCATGTAAGTTGTAACTGCAAGCAGATCTGCATCTACAGATGTCACAAATTGGATTAAACAATATATTTTTATTATGTTGTTAAAGTTCCCAATAATTAATGAAAAATAATACATGTATAATATGTTGTTTAAACCTGTTATCTTGATAAGTGGGCTTGATTTCAACGCTGCTACAACAAGTGATCTTGTACTTTTCTGTGCACTTTCCTGGAATTTGGATCGTCTTTGAGCAGATAATGCAAGGCCGAGATGATTCAATCTTGTCTGACCCTAAAAATTGACAGACAACTTGTAATCATTCTTGTAAAGAAAGAAAAAAGAGAAATGTGGAACTTTTTTCCTCCTCGTCAGGGTAAAATTTGCTGTACTCCTCCAACTTGTGTGAAAACCTTAATCTTTTTTTTTTTAATCATGAAAATGTCCTGTTAGATTTCACATGATAATTTTTCTTTCATTCACACTAGATTTATCATTCATAATTCCTAAAATATCAAGAAAACTACAAGGAAAATTTTAACATGATAATCATGAAATTTGGAGAAAAAAAAATTGAGTAATGAAAAATATCAATAACCAAAATCCTAAAAAAAGGTAACTAACTTGCATGTAAACTTTAACCTGAAATTCTAAGTAAAAAATGGCCATAATTTGATCAAAATGAAAGTTAAAGTTATGGTTCTTGGCATACACACTCGGGATATGATGTTGTACAAGTGTTGAAAGTTTCAAAGCTGTAGTGTAAGTAGTATTGAAGTTATGAGTTTGTACAGTAGCTTGCACGCAAACTTTAACCTGAAATTCTACGTAGAAAAAGGGCCATAATTTGATCAAAACATATTCTTTGAAAAGTCGAGCTAAAAATGGTGATTAACTATTTCTTTAACAAATCAAGAAAACAAAACAACTTACTATAATCTTTCATCAGTCTGAAAGTTAAATAAACATGAACTGTTAAAAGAATAATAAATAACAATCTAGGCTGTTATATAAATCTTGATTTAAATTACTAGATCACTATTTTTTAATAATATTGAAATAGTAATACATAAAGAAGTTTATTTACAATTAAATATTTGTGCATTAACCTTTATTTCAAATTATTGCATTGAATCTGTTTTATAGGGTTGTTTTCCAAACGACAGTTATCCATTATTATTACTTTCCGAAAAGTGACAGATACTGAGTTTTTTGTAAAATGTTATGATAGACAGTATCTCACAAATTGTACATATTGTCATCTTAGTGCAAAAACAGTATAAGTACCATTAATATAGTTAGGAGTTATACCGTTAATGCACTAAGGTGAAGGTGATGAATTATGCTATGTCTGTTTCAGTAAGAGCCGTGCTTGTTCATAACACAACTAACTCAAGTAGTAACTGTAAGGAACTGATAGAAAATGCACAGGGTTCCTTGTTCACATGCACAGGGTTCCTTGTTCACATAGCAGTTTTATAGTTTGAGTTCGCTTTTATTTAAAGATTAATCATTACGACAAGTTCCATTATTCAAATATTAACCACTTTTCCATTTTAGAAAAGGGTTAAAAAAAACCTTGAACAAAAAAGATAAATTATCAATAATTACTATATAGGCCTACATGTAAAAGAAACTATGTGAACATTGACCCAAAGTATCAGTGCTTGCATTTCATTGAAACGGACCCTTTCATCTAATCCAGCTTTTATACCTATAGCAGTTGTTAGCCTATGAAAGGCTGACAAATTGTCCCATCTATGCTTCATTAATATGCTTTAGCATGATGCAACGACTGGAATTAGGGTCGAGGATATGTTACCATTGGCTGCCACCTATCCCACCCTGCCCTTCCCCTTTACGACCTTGAAAGAGCAATACAGATTATCTGGCATATTTCGTAAACTGTTGTATGACATGTTTAACTCTATCTAGACTACACAAGAGGTAGTTACTAGTTTAATAACTTATAATGATACTAGTACAAGATATAATTGTATTTTACAAGACCATATATGAAAATAAATTTCCATTTTAAGAAACTTGTGTTTAATGCTATTATGCTAAATACAATCCGAAGTAAGAAAAAAAAAGTTCGATTCTAATGCAGATTTTGGAAAAAAGGGGGTGGGCACTTAGTATTTTTTATTTACGAAATACCTGAGAATAGCAGTAAAAACTGAGAAAAGTAGCAGGAACCCTATCCTTACTTGATAAACAATACCAGTCTAATATTAACACTGTTGGCTTCGGTAAGCTTTAAAAATGGAATGATGAACATTTTGTGTTATTCTTGCCGTCCATATTTTTTTCTTTATAATCAAGGCATATCTATATCCGAGATGGTCCTAAAACTTTTCTATCTCGAACAGAATATGTCCCGATTTTTTTACCAATATTTTTTTTTTTGGGGGGGGGGGGAAGTGTTGTTTTGGACAGGGGCGGGCGGGGATGATAATTTAAAATATTGTTTTCTATTGCCTTACCAACAAAGCAACAATCCAGTCTCAATTCTAAACATGAAATGTCATTTTCTTGTTACGGTTACAATGAACTTGAGCCCAGGCATTTATGTGGAGAAGTGTTAAACCTACTATAGACTGCAGTATACCGATACTAAATGCGACAACTCTGTTATCCTTACTTACATTCATGTAGCTTCAATGACCTACTGATTACTCGTGTTCTAAGAATTTCACCTTTATATATTCATGAACAAATATGTCACGAACTCAGTGTTTCTTGTTCAATGTACACACATACCCGCACACACCATAACTAACAGTAAATGCTAAATGGTTTCAATAGTCAATAGGACAGAGCTAATGTAAACATTTGGCTGAGTAAGATTAGGACAGTGACTTTTTCTACAAACCTTTCTCTTCCAGTATCTGATACTTGTTTGGCAGACCTGAACAAATAGGTGAATATGGCGCTCTGTTTGCCGAATGCAAGTCATTTTGAAAAAAACCTGGCACCTTTTTTTAATTAGATCAAAAAAGTTGAAAACATTGCTTTACTTTCTATAGCATTTTCTACAAATTGATGCTTTATTCAAAGAAGACTGTGATGAAATATCTAAAATGCATTCATGTAACTTTGACAAAAAATGTTCTTTCACTAATTTCTTTCCCTTTAAACGAAAAAGGGTTACCCCTGTAGATAAACAAATAAAACACACATCCATCAATCCACCATTTTGCAGAAGTGCGTCACGTGAATGTAAACGTCACGTGATAATTCGAACTACCTTCAGCCAGGGGTCAACAGAGGTGAATGACGAAGAAGTGCCCTCTGGTGGAGATTGGGTTAGAAATGAAATAATGACTCTAAACTTGAATAGTAGCCCTGATCAGTCTCCAATATGTAAGGGTTAAGTACTCTCAACATTTTCATACCATTTGACCAGGTGACGTATTTAGGTAACACAAGGACCATATAATTACATAGAGAAAGGTCAAGTTCTTATGAAAAAACCACTAGATAACTCAGGCAATTGTTATATATTCTGACTAGAACACTACTTGTTTCCCAAAAATTTTCCACTCGCATACCAAATCCAAAGTTCTTATTTAAAATAAACTTCAATCATAAAAGGATGAATGAAAGACAACTCATCACAACATGATATGTTTTGGGCCTGTGGCCAATAAAGTAAAAAAAAATTTTAATCATTGAACAGATGCTGAGAAACATGCATCTTCTTAAAATGAAACAACAACAAGAAGGTCAAATGGCCCTTAATCACTCACCTGATGCTTGGGTGCACAACATAAAGGCAAAACAAAATGCAGTAAATGGAGCAGTTTAAGTGACAGCAATTATTCTTTATAATTATTACAAATTAGAAAAAGTAAACAAATACAAATCTTCCTACATAACAAAATTTATTCACTTTATTCCTACTTCATGTATAAAACACTGAAAATGGTCAGTTCTGAACATTTTCACTGATTGTTTAGTTATTAAATTTGGCTAAAGAAGTTTTTGTAGCAAGTCAAAAAATCACCATCATAATTCCTATAATTGCTTGGTATCTTATGCTGTATATATATAGGAGTTAATCAGAGTTTACATTAAATAATGACACTGAATTCTGAATGTTAAGATGGTATAAGGCTTTTATCTGCATCTACTTGAAAATTGTAGAAAATGACAGTTTAATTTACAAAGAAAAATAGATTTAAACCTCCAGTGCAGTGCTCACGTGTGACCCAAGGGCAAACTTTGAATAATATTCATTGAGATCATCAAGAAAAACATTCTGAGCAAGTTTGATATAATTAAAATATGGCGTTTAATGTTTTCCCTCGATATGATCTAGTGTCCTTGTTTTTTACCTCGGATAACCAAATTCTAAACTCATTTGAGATATCACGAGAGTTAATTTGATGATAATCTGATAACTAGAGGTGTACTCAGTTAAACAGTTGTGTCGCCATCTGGTACTTTGTCAGAATTATTAAAACAAGATGACAAGACCATCGGGAATGACAGCAATGCTGCTTGAATAATTACAAACATAACTATTTCAAATATGACCTTGATCAACTACAGATATTTGCTAATCACAGATATATTGTCATAGGAAATATTAATTGGAATTTGATGAAGAAATAATAAGAAAAGACAAAGCTATAGCCAACATTAAATTTTATGATAAAATGGGACAGAATGGGGTAGGCAATAAATATCTCTTTCAAATGAAAATTTGACTTCACAGATTTTTTTAAATCACAAAGCTGTTGTCATTAGCTAAATAAATAAATTATTTGAAAGAAGGATGAAGAAATAGTAAGAAATGTCAACGTTTTAGCCAATGTTAAGTTTTGTTACAAAAATCTAAGTGCAAAATGGACCATAACTCTTTTAAATATGACATTGACCTATAAATTTTGAATTCATCACCACCTTGTTGTCATAAGCAACATAACTGGATAGTTTGAATAAAGTATATTTGAGAAAAAAAATGGCAAAGGTATAGCCAACTTCAAGTTTTCATTACAAAATTTAAGTACAATAAGGGGCACAACTCTTGTCAAATGTGACCTTCACCTATACAATTTGGGTTCATCACCATCCTGTTGTTATAAACAATATAATTTGTGAGTTTAAATAAGAAATTAAAGATTAAAATGGCAAAGTTATAGCAAACATTAACCTTCATTACAGATCAACAGACAGGCAAAGCGATCCCCATGTTTTGCATTTTCTTCCAACGAGGGCAACACAAAAATGTGGCCTATTTTTCTTTGATTTGAGTGCACAAAATGAGGAAGTTTTATATATAAAAAAGAAATGAACAGTTAAAAGAATTTATAAACATCTGAAAGTAGGAAAAGTTACTTACGTTTTCATGAATAAAAAGTGTAAAAACAAAACTTTTTTTCAACTGTAAATATAGCCCATTACTGGCTAAAAATCATCAAAAATAAGCACCATAGTATAGAAAAAAGTAAGTGTAATAAACTGCACCTGGCAGGCTGCTCAATCTCATGAAAAATAAAATCCATATCAAAAAGGCTTTAATATTTGTTTTTACATCATTAGACTGGATTAACAAGAGGGCAAAATGGCACTATAATTGCTCACCTGATTTTAAGATACAAAGTAAAATGCAATAAAATGTAAAACAAAATGCAAAGAAATGAAAAAAAAGACTGCTGACTTTGCAACACTTTAAATTTCTGGCTTTATAATATCATGTTTTGAAATTAACTTGAACTGATTTAAAAACTGTTCCTGTGAAATACTTTGAAGTCTGGCAGGCGTTTTTTTTAATAGAAGATGGCCAAAGATTGTGCTTATAAGCCCTGTGGCTGAGGAATGGTTGATCCCACGGTCATGATTAACACAACTTTAAATGAGGTTAATGCCAATATGTTTCTGACCAAATTTGGTTAAAATCCATCCTGTGGTTTCAGAGTAGATGTTGTTTGATTCAAAGCAAATTGTTGCCGGATGCCGGATAAAGACTGGTCACAATAGCTCATTATGAGCCATTGGCTCAGGTGAGCTAAAAACTCAATGTCTGAGATTGCTCAAATTAAAAACAGTTAAATTCAAAAATTCAAAAAAAACCTCTTTTTCTTTAAAACAAAACAATGTGTGATGTTGTTTTACATAAAAGTTCTGCAACCTTCTTTGATATTTCTATTTAATTATCAAGACTGCCATGTACTTCATTTGTCCTAGCAAAGTAGAAAGGTATGGCCCCAATATCACAAAAAAACTCAATTTTCAACTCAACATATTTATTCAAACTCCTAGCATATGTAGTTATTTACTTGGAATACCTTGTAAAAATGAAGTAAAATGTTACTATTATTGTAGAAATTTGTTAAAGAAACCCAAAGGGTGAAGAGAGATTCTAGAAATGTTTCGAGTTCAATTTCAGATATTTGAGTATTTTTGGTTCAGAAATTTTGGAATCGTTATATTTAGATTGAAAGTATTGAAACATTCATTTATAATATATAAATAGGGAACACTTTTTAAACTATTTTTTTAAAACCAAGAATAATATAAAACTGAATCTGAAAGCCTTATTTTTCAAGTAAGTTGTAAATTATCAGCATTTTAAAAATATCACTATGATTCCAGTTTAAAATTCAGTATTTTTGTGATATTAGTACATGTTGCCTCTCGTACGGGATTTCAACATTATTTACCTGCTTAACTGGTTTCTTTAAGTATATTATAAAAAGATCTCATATCTGACAGCCTAGCTATCCCTTATACCTGCAAACTGTATCTAAAAGTTTGATATCTTATAATTAGAATTTGCATTATTGGTTTGTATTATTGTGCCGATTACTTCACTCAATAACTGAACATAAAATTATGTTCAAGCTCAACCAAAACTATAAAGCTGTGGATGATTGTGTGCGTTACTAGCATGTGCAGCATTTTCTATACCTAGGAGTAAATTTTTTCATAGAAAATACATATCAGGAATCGCCACATTCAGAAAAAACAGCCTCCCCACACAGTCAAGAAGAAGAGAGGGAGAGAGCATGGTTAATAAAATGATCAGTTTCAAAAGAGACACCACTAACAACAAAAATGAGAACCTGAGGGGTTACCGATGTTCAGTGAGGACTCCCAACAAAAGACATTATCTGCACACATGCACACAAATACTTGCATTAACTTGAGTTTCTGTAACATTCACCCATAACCTAAATGTCTTATTGTCTCATTTAATTAAACTCGAAGTTCTCCTATGCCCTTAATTGTGGTCCGGCAAAATGGACACAACCTTGTGACTGTTTGTTCCTGGACAACAGCACATACTGTGCATAATGTATGTCCGCATGGTATGAAGAAAGACTCCTTCTCCCTGTCATATCATATGCAGCATTTGGTCGAGTCTAAGCTGAATGACACCTACAAAAAATAAAATTAAAATACCATTTCAATATGATACATCAAAATCAGGAAATATGCTTTAATGATGTAACCTATTTCTAAAGCATATTTAGTATGATGGTAAACTAGTTTACCTTACATATGTAATCATATCTTTCTATTATGTATAAAATCGACAAAACTCACTGGATATTTTAGTTTTAACTAGGGATGGCAAAGATCTTTCTCTAGAGAAACTAAGTACTTGATTGATCATCTGGGTATCATATACTATATCAACTACTTGAGTATTAGGATAAAAAATAATTTTAAATAAAAATGAGATCCATTTATTTTGATTTCAATCCATTTGACACAAAGGATTCGGCACGGCACCAAATGGGAACAATTTGCAGTACATTTAATTCCCACTGGTGATGCAATTAATGCTCTAAAATTTTATGGCCATTGTAGTGATATTATCAACTGTCAAAGTAGGGTCCCAATTTGCACTTGTCACTGATGTCAGTTAGCAATGTTTTGAAAGCCACACATCTTTTGCAATGATCAAGTGTTTACCAATTAAGGGGCTATCTTGAATTTGCAATTAGAAAATGAGTTTTGCACACTATGATCATTGATTGGTTTAACATGCTTATTGTGAGATAATCTTAATTTTATGATCAGGAACAAAACACAAATAAAATAGTATGAAAATACAATTTTGTTTTTCTTTTTTTTTAATTTTGTAAGATGTTCATAAATACAGAGTAACTTGTAGATAACTTTCGAGTACTTGGGTAAATGATCAAAGTATTTTCTTAGTACTCTTGTACCAATTTTACTACTCATTGCCATCACTAATTTTAACTTATTAACATTAAAAGTATAGACTCAAATTCATGTTACATAAAAACTTTTTGAAACCCTAGTTCACCTAACCTGTCATATGGCACAAGCGATGCCTCATGGTTTAGCTGAGGCATCTCCAAATAGCACAGCCACATTCATGTGTACCATTTTGGTTATACAACTGAATCATTCTATCAGGTTTATATTTAAACTTTATAACAAGCAAAAGAAGGAATAAAAAAAGACACAACAACCTCTAGGTAAACAGTGTATGCAAAACAGCTTAGAGAACTAGTCTATAACAAAAGACCGTTGATCCCCGAATGGATATGGGCCGGACATGGTTTTGCTACAACTACATGCTGTGACCTTGACCTTCCAGGTAGTGACCCAACTGTTGCGCGTGACATGTCGTCACATTATGGTGATCATTTCTGTGAAATAATTTTAAAAACTGACTTCAAATTAAAGTCATGGGACGGACAAGATTTTGCTACAAGGTCATGCTGTGACCTTAACCTTCAAGGTAGCGACCCAAATGTTGCGCGTGACATGTCGTCTCATTATGATGATCCTTTCTGTGTAATAATTTTAAAATCTAACTTCAAAAAAAAGGTTATGGGCTGGACTTGCAGACTGACGGACAACCTCGCGACTATAATTATGCTCCTCTGAATTTCTTCAGGGAGCATAAAAAGAAATCTCAGTATTTAAGGTAATAAAAGTAAATAAAAATATCTCAGTGAATTAGCAATGTTTCAAAACAGATAAATTATTGAATAAAACCTGAAATCACTCCTGCATTCAAATTTAAGGGCTGTTGCATAGGTGAGATTCTTGAAACCTGTTGAAACAAATTAACTTCATTTAATGCGGTGTTAAAAGACTTTTTTCTTCATTTCTTTATCCAAAGATGTTTCACTTCTATTACACAAAGACCATCTGCTCACATCTCTTTATACATGATTGATGTCTTAAAATAATTGCTTTGTTCATGTTGAAGATAATCAAGATAATTGTGTCTACATTACAACATTGATAGAGGGTCACTCAAGAAGATTTGGCCAATAAGCCTTGTGAATGGGGAACAGTTGACCTAAAATCACAATGTGATAAACTTTGGAAAAAAAAAGCAACATATGCATATCAGGAATCGCCACACTCAAAAAACACAGCCTCCCCACGCAGCGAAAAAGAAGAGAGGAAGATAGAGAGAGCGCATGTTTTATATATGTATGTCAATTCAAATAGGACGCCACAAACAATTAATAAACAAGAGAACCTTTGGGGATACCGCCTTGGAACGGTCAGTGGCAAAACAAATTGCCACTGGGGGTTTAAACCAGGTTCTAGGGTGCACCAACCTCACACTTGCCCCAACAGGTTCTCGTATCACAAAACAAGTACAAATTGTCTTGGTGAAATAACTCCAACCCACCCATCAGCTCAACAATGTTGCATGCAAAAGCATACAAACATATAAACATAAGAATTTAATAGCATTGCAAAGCCAAAGGGCGGGTACTCAATGATCTTTCCGAGACCAGAGCACCTGGAGTAAAATCAGCAAGAACACGATGACCGGGATAAAAGAAACAAATCGAGCTTTTAGGTTCTTTTAAGAAAAGATTTCCCCATAAACTTTCATAAACTCTTACACCCCTGCCACCGTCGTGCAACCAAAGAGGTAAGCATAATGATCAACTGTAGATGGGTTAATCACCAGGCCTGCAGAGCGCTGTAAAATATCATTTCTTTTTAAATTTACAGATGGTTTTTACGAATAACCGGGAGAAATTAACATCGCCTTTATCTTCTTAAGTTTATAAATTAAATCTCCATAAAAAACTGGCTGTGAAATTCCTTGTTGCAATAGTGATTTTAAACTGCAGCTGTATTTATGAATTAGATCTGGATATCGGCGATAAAACTTGCAAAAGGTTTTCCTTAATTTGTGATACCGATAACCTTGTTTTAAAAGTTTTTCTGTAATGCAAAGATTACGTTCATTGAAATCATTCACATCGTTGCAAGCTCTTGAAAAGCGAACAAGCTGTGAGATATAAACCCCGTAAGAAGTTGCACGAGGAACATCGCCGTCTAGAAACGGAAAATTTACTATATTAAAATTAAAATCATCTCTTTTATCATAAATTTTAGTAGTGACGTAACCATTTTCGATGGATAGATTTAAATCAAGGAAGTTTGCTTGCTTTTCTGAAGTGTTCGCTTTGTTAAGCTGTAGTTCTTTAGGATAAATCTTATTAACCAGTGATGGAAAATGGTTATTATCTATATTTAATAAATCATCAAGGTACCTCGAGGTGTTGTTAAAAGCTGTAATAATATCATCTTGATGTTCGGTAGAAAGAGATAACATGAAATCTCTTTCATAACAGTATAAAAACAGATCAGCATCAAGGGGTGCACAATTAGTACCCATTGGAATGCCTATTACTTGTTTATAAACAGAGGTACCAAATCTCAAATAAATATTATCCAATAAAAATGTGAGCGCCTGGATAAGGTCTTGACAGGTCCATGAAGTATAATTATCATAAGAACCATCTGTAAAGAATGCCCTATGTTCATTACAAGCAATAAATGTTTTATTTTCTCTAGCAAAAGTTTTTTCAATGAGACTGGTTAGCTTGTCTCTTATTAAATTATGAGGGAGAGAAGTATACAAGGTAGAAAAATCATATGTAGACAAACAGAACGCCTGAAAATTATTTGATTTAAGTTTCTTCAAAACGTCATTTGAATTTTTTAAAGACCAAAATAAATTTTTGCCAGTAGTTTCAAAAACTTTTTCGCAATACCTAATTACATGTTCTTTTATAGCTGTAAGACAAGATGTTAAGAGCACGGATAACTTTGTTGTAGTACAAGAACTAGAGTTAGCGATAAATCTTGCTTTGTACGGTGTTTTGTGCATTTTAGGCAACCAATACATAGTAGGTACTTTGTCTTGTTTAGGCTCAACACTGATTCTAAATTTTGTAATTTGTAGAGTGTGTGCAGTAACAATATCACTCTCAGATGAAGAAGTCAGTGTATAAGCATTAGTGCTATTAAGCTCTTCAGTTTGAACATTTATATAGTGTATACGTCACACTATAATAACATTATTTGAAGCCTTATCAGCAGGTTAAAACAAATTTGTTGTGAAAATCTTGAATACCTTTTTTCAAATGACGAAAGTTAAAACGAGGTCGAGGTGGTAGTAAAGCTATGTTTCTTTTATAGAAGGATATACGAGTGTCAATTATTTTGAATATTTGTTTTTTCCAGTTTGAAAGAGCATTAGGCTCAGCATGTTCTCGTTTACACCATTTATTGCAAAAAGAGTTTAAAGACTCTGCAATTTCCGCACGACAGGTATTAAAGTCGATGTCCGATGGAATTCTGTATTTTGGACCTTTTGAAATTAAATTGCGGATTCTAAAGTCTTTGATAACATTTAGATCCCCTGTAACGATATGACCGGCAGGTTGATAGCAAAATTTTGAATTAGAACAGTCTCAAGATAATGGTGTGTTTTCAACAATCTGTAAATCTGTAAGAGGCCAATATCAGGAAGTTTCAGGTCAAATGTGGGGTAATAATCTATACTGTAGTTTCAGAGATGTATTTTGTAACAAGTTGTTGACTAACAGATGCCAGACAATGATGGCTCACAATAACTCACCATGAGCCTCTGTAAGCCAAAATATAAAGTATCCAATAAATGGACATATACTTACAGTGGGAGTTCTTTCGTTATGCAGAGGCGATTGAGTTGTTACGGAAGGACTGTGGATGGACAATGGAGTCACAGGTATGGCTGGCTGTTGAAGACTGCTAGAAGCACTGTTGGAAACACTGTTGGTCATGTTGGTAACAGACTTAAATGTTAAGGTAGAGTATGCCTAAAAAATTCCCGCGTTTTTTGGCCGATTTCGGATTATTACGTCACACAACTTTCGGTTTATAAATTTTATTATTTTTTTACTCTGTTTAGTTTAACTATTTGAAAAGGCATTCTACGTAATGGAAATTCAATAATATAAAGAAATTTTCACCTCTTTTTAAAAAATAGAACGTTTTTACAAGAAATGTGATTATTGACGGATGGTACCGAATAGTTTACGTCATTACGGAAATTGTACGGAAATTGCCGAAATGGGCCGAAATCGGCCAAAAAACGCGGGAATTTTTTAGAAATCCTCTACCTTAAGCTGTATAGTTAACTATATTTACAGTTTAAACAGCAGTAATAAGCTAGTTAGAGAAAATGAACACACTGAATTACAAAATTCAATTCTGTTTAGTTCTGCTAAGCGTTTCCTTAGCAAACTCATTTTTTAACTGAGGACCATACATCACTGTTCATGGAGTGGTATATATCAGTCAGTAATATACATAGTATGAAATCATTATTGTTCGTGGGTGGTTAATTTTCGTGGATTTAGTGGCTGAGTGGATCCACAAATTTAAATCCCCACAAAAATAACTGCACATTTATCTGTTTTACAGCACCCCGTCTGCTGTTGTTGTTTTTTAAATCAAAGGAAACACTTATTATTTCAAAATTTAATGTGTCTGTGTAAGTTTTCAAAACCAATAACCTATCACCTTCAAGACTTCAAAAATGCCGATTTTAGCATACATGTCAGGTATCTATAACAATAAGTGAGACTAGTGACATTTTTAAGTGAGATTTGAATAAAAATAAGAGATTTTCTAAAGTGTTCCAAACGTGGTATGTTTACATGTCTTTATATTCAAAGTAAAAATAATCAGTTCTGTTTACTTTAATGAAGTCAAAACACAGTTAAATATTTTTCAAAATGAAAAAAAAATATTATGAATAACTCTATTTTTTGTATGCCATATTTAATTTACAAAGTCAATTGCAAATTAATACTATTCAAACCAATAACCATATACTAAGTGCAATTACTGACTTGGCATTTTTTTAAATGTTGTGTTGCATTTGCATAAAAAATATTCTTGTAGCTACACAGTAAGGAGAGAAAATGGTCCAAAAGTTTGACTAATCAGTTTTTATTCATCTTTGATCCTCAACGTGCCAATTAAAACATAAAACTCTGACAATTAACACTTTCAAAGTAATGCTGCTAGACATTTACCCATCAATATCCGAAAACTGTTACACTTGCATTGAAATTGTACCCCAAATGAGACATGAAGATGTTTGAGTAACCGTTTCAATTAATCAGAAAAGATAATTGCATAACACCTTATCAAACATCCATTGCCCCAGGGTAATTGAAGCAGATGAAATATACAAAATATCATAATATCCAATAATTAGTGGTGGGGTGATTAATCATAGTCGACGAATCATGACGAAACCCAAAATGACGTGATCGTCAACGATACAATCAGTTCGTCGATTATAGATGATGACGAAAATTTGTGAAAAATCTGAAGTAACCCAGAGCGGCAGAGCTTAAGTCTATGTTGCCATTGTTTGGTAATATCTTTCTGTGCAATAAATGTCATTGAGTTTAACCCGCTACTGTATTACAACAACAACACCGATGTCAGCAGCAAGAAGGAAACTAAAAAAACAGCGAATTTTCACTTATTATTCTTGATTTGAGCAAGTTTTTTAGCATTATGATGTAATAAAGATCAAAGTTAAGTTTGGATATCTAACAGACATGTCAGAGTAGTTCATAAAAAAGGCATGGATTGAATGTGTCAGGAAGTAAACTCGTTCTGGATAATAAACATTCAGACTCGATGAACAAGAGTTGGCTGCCAAAGTGTGTCAGAATAGCAATGTTGTTATTGTATTTATTCATAATGAAACAACTTGCATATCTGCATCTCCTTGGTAGCTTATACTAGCCATGTTACATCTGTAGACTGGTTGAAGATTGCCAGACATTTGAAATTTTGAATAAGAATCAGCACTTCATCTCTTCAGGCTGGTAAATTAGTAATTTAAAAATCTATAACTATAGATATTTTGTTAATTAAAAAAAAGTCATTAAGTTAATTCATTGGCCAATATGACTACATGAGGCCCAATAACAAGGCCAATATGAATTCACTTGATTAATAACATTATAACATATTTATGTAACTTATAAAATTAAAAAATAGTTCAAAAAGACATAAGTAAATTAATCGACTTTAGTCGATGACCGGTCATGAAGAAAGCCGATTAATAGATTAAAATTTTCTCATCCGATTCCAACCACTACCAATAATCACTGTCAATCAAGCGCTTTCATTTCGGATTTGGTGATCCTCGTACATTTTGGAGCCATTGAAACCCTCTTGCACCTGACTATTTCACTTTTTAAAGAAAGAATAAAAATATGCGAGTTTTTTTTATCCGTTAGACCATGAGGATGGGTGAAATTCCGTGAGTTTTTCCCTCACCGCGTGAGACTTGGCATGTATGTTCTAGCATCATTAATATGAAATGATGCTGTATACAGTGAAACCTGCCTTATCAGCCACCTGTGAATAGCAACCACCTCTCTTAAACAGCCAGTTTGAATATGTCCTAAACTGGCATTTTGTTCTCATTTTAACCTGTATTAAACAGCCACCTGTATATAGCAGGCACTTTTTGTCACTCCCTTGGGTGGCTGCAAAAGACAGGTTTGACTGTATTTGATTGTGAACTTTTATTCTGGTAAGTTTATTCTCATTATGATTATCACAATTCATTGTAAAGGCGTGTAAGCTTGTGTTCATTTGGGTTTAGGGATGTGGATTCAAGATTTATTCATTAATTTTAACAATCCACAAATAAATAATATGGTTCTAAAATCATCTTCATCATTGTTTCAATTTTTATTTCTACAAAAGTGAAATCCACAAATTCATGTCCCAACAGAAAAAAAAAGATTTCACAGCTTATTTTAATGTCCATAAAGATGCCCAATCCAACAAAACCTGCAACATTTTCATGTGTGTCATGTTTGATGGCTTTCAAAGTTCCAGTTTCATCTATTTATATGTCAAGGAAATTACAGGTCTTGAAATAAATAGACTGTTATTATTTAATAGCATATGACACCGACAGCATGGGTGACATGGGATATTGGCAACCTCAAAAAAAAGTGAAATATGCATATCTGGAATGGCCACATCCAACAGACAAAGCCTCACCACACAGCCAAAAGGTAGAAAGGAAAATCGAGCATGGTTTTACAATAATCAGTTTCAAAATGGACGCCACAAACAATTAACGAAAGGGAGAACCCGAGCTAATAACAGCAAAGGTGCAAGCCACTCATGTTGTTCACATTTTAAAAGTTGCCAATATCACTAAAGCTATTACCTGTTATTTTGGTTTTTTACTAAAAATCTCAATAAAGGTAGGTCGGCCTGGTGTTATAAAAGATAATTATCACCCAGCTTTACTACCCTTATAGCACCTTTTTGGCTAACAGTATTTTAAATTTATTGTTTCCAAAAGCTATGTTTAAGTAATTGTACTTGCATAAATAAAGCACAAGTCATTAAGAGAAAATTGTTATAAATAAGGGATGGGAACGAGCAGCAAAATCAGGACTCAATCAATCCTTTCTGATCGACTACCCAGGTAGTCAAATGTTCCTTAACTATAAATAGTCAAAACATTTTTAAATGTGCCAGTCAGTCTACCAGTTCTGCATTTTAGTCCCCTAATTTGCAGACTGCAATCTGCATTCTGCGCTATATTCTGTATTATAGACCTTCCCTAAATACACAACTAAAGAACAACTAAAGAACAACTAAAGAACTAAATTGCCTCAGAACAAACTTGTGAGAATCACAATAATGATATTATACAATCATGTGTTAATTTACCAGATGCACAAAGGGTCTGTTTAGTGATATTTTTTGCAACATCTATTCTCGCTAAAATCCCTGCTAAATGTCATCTTGTTTATTGAAATCCAGGTGGGAGACTAGTATGTATATACAGGTAAATAATTTGTCAATTGTCACTGCAATATACAAACTTTTGATGAAGTACAAACTTGTTTTTTCTTTATCCAAGTACTCTGATACTTGTTCCCATCTCTAATATAAATGCTTTTAAAACTTAAAAGAATACTGAAAGCACTACAGTCACTTTTTTGCCCTAATTTGATTTTTGTTGTAAAAAAAGAGATATGCCCTTCATCTTCGAACAGATCTAGTCTGGCTTATCTTGTCAACTAAGATAACAATACTTACCATGACGGAAGCTGAAGATAATGGCGTGACAATATGCTGAACAACAGAGTTATGTGTGGCCTGAAAAGAAATGAATGATACTGACAATATTATGATGTAATTTTAAAGATTTTTACTAAAGAAGCTAGTTTTTCTTGACTAATATTTTGTTGTTTTTTTGTTATATCTGTTCTGAGACAACACTGAGGCAACAAGCCCACGCACCTCAATGGAGATTGGTCAGAGCAGAGACAGTTATTGCCATCGTTAATTAGTGAAATGCTAAACAAGAAGCACCCCAGTGGGTACCAAATGCCGGACTATGGTAGCCCATTCCAGTTAGTGTATTGTTTGAATGTATTAAATTTATTGGCATGCCTCATCATAAAAGGGACAATATTATGTTAAAACATACTGTTACCGACACACTGTTCAGACCAAGGATTGAACTTACAAACCAGTGCGGAAGTGTCCTCTGTCCTTACAAGGCAAAACTATTAACACACCATTCAGCTACAACTTTTATTAACTTCAATGTTAAAATTTTGCCCAAAACATACTCTTATTTAAACCTGGATGTGAAGGCATGAACAGTCTGAGTCAGTTACTGAAAGCAGTCCAATCGAATTTTAACAAAAAAGGGGAAAAATTCTGTCAGTATGTTAATTTGTTTCTTCTTTCTCTAATCAATATTAATTTGTTTCCTCCTTCTCTAATCAAATGATAGAAATTTTGGAAAAAACATTCCTCTCAGTAAACATACAAAATAAATGCATAAATAAAGCAAAGGCAGGCTAACTTACAGTTTCATGTGGTAGATCATTAGTACGCTGCCGTCTGGAAATTGGATATATTGGTAGGTTCAGTTGGAAGTCCTCTAAATCACGGCTATCATCACTGTCAATTGTAATTGTCTAAAAATGGCAAGATCTGTATTAAACATTTAAAATAAGTACGTAATTTTGCTTCATAAATGATTTAACATTTGAAATAGAAACGAGAACTCTAAGAGTAACCAGCATAATATGTTCCAGTACTTGAATTATTTATTTAGAGACACGCTCAATTTGAAAACAAAACGTTTCCTGATGATGGAAGATGATGCAATCCTTTAAAATGACAACACCAAGTTGAGCAGTGTTAATTATGCATTTTGCTGAAATATTATAATGTAGCTAACATTTGATACAATGTCCCAACATGTACATCCTCCATAGGCACGTATTTAGCGTATTGAACTGTGGCCTAAGCAGTTGTGTGTTCAAATCCCCAGTTAGTAGTTTTCTTTTTATTTCATGTGGTTATTGCTATGGAATGCTAGAGAACATGTAAAACCATGAATAATATGAAAATCCTAGCTATTAATTAAAGTCCAATGCGCTTTTGTATCTATCATTATTAATGTTTTGTATGAGAACAATTATACAGATTATACAGATATGAAATATATCAATACAGTGTTGGCCTAAGTTAACTGATAAAGAGACAATGATAAATTGAGATAATCAGTCTACTGTGAAATTATGCTAATTATCAAGGTCAGGAGAATCAGGTTAATTTGTCCAATACATCATATTCACATAAGCTTCAGTATACTTTCAGGGCTTTTTTTCCTTCTCTAAAGTAGGGCTATGTACAGGCGATTTTCCCTCAGAATATCTTTAAAATATGCTGTTTTACCCCATATCTTACTTTACCTGAATTTTTATTTCATTCCCGAAATCATGCATTTTCCCCAAAATCGTAGGGTACATGGCTTCTTCCACTGGCAGTGAACTAAAGCCCCGATTGTGAATCACCAAATCATTGGTGTTGTGCTATTGGCCTTATTCTGCATACAAGTTGTTATAAAATAGCAAACCTTCTCTTTTGTCATGAAGTTGATTCGTTTTGCCGTTGATATGGGTGTAGAAAAATTTGCGTCGTCTCGCAGGATAATCCCTTGACATCGCCAATTTTGCAGTCAAATTTGGTCAATTTTCCCACTGCACTACGACCAAACTGAAAAAGAAGTGACCTCTCATGTTTTCGAGAACCTGTTGGTATGATACGTTCTGTTGAATTCAGCCACATATGTTCCACCACCTTTCTGCGCCCTTACACTGATATAACGCTTTTCTTTCAAACTGTAATTGAATCACATTATATTGAGTCTGATTTTCAAGGACAGAGTACTCTGAAATAAACAAGAAATTTTTTGAATACAAGAAGCACTTACACACTGCGAAAAGAGCCAGATAGATTAGTTGATGTGAAGTGTTGCATTGTACTAGCATAAGAGGGTACACAGGTTTAAACTTTAGCTCCCAGTAATCACCCGACGTCAGAAAAATGTGGATTTTGGTCGCGACGTCGGGGACCTAAATCCAACGTTAATCAGACATCGAAAATGCGACGTCGTTAAACGTCGGAAAAAAACGTCGGGTAGACGTCGGATTTTTGTCAGATATTTGACTTCTAAACCCACGTGGAAAAATTAATTTCGAATTCCTTTTTTTCCAAATTTTCTATACATTTGCATTAATTCAATAAAACAAATACGAATGAAATTATTTCTAAATTTGAATGGTTGGTTGTTTAATGGAAGGAATATTATCGAAACCTGTGCAATCGAATATAAACAATCCGCAACATTTTGAACAAAGAAACAAAGTCAAAATCGCCAAACAAACACAGAAGGGGAAAAAAAGATTATTTTATGTTTGCCAGAGAAGAAGGAATAAGCAACTATGTTTTTTTCGTATTCGTAATTTGTTGTTAAATTCTAGTTTTTGCTTAAATCTTGTTGAGATTCAGGCCCACTTCATGTGTAAGACACGTGAAGTTGTTTTCATGAAATACATTTCGTCCCGAAAAAGTCTCGCTACTGGGCTATTGTTATGATACAGAGCTCATAAAACACATTACTTTTAGAAAAGAGGTTTAAAGATTAATTCAAAAACACCTTGATGGTATTTTTTTAAATAGTCTTATTGCACTGATAGTAATAAAAGGAAGAGGGAAGAGGTACGATTTAGGTCGGATTGTGGTCGGATTTCGGTCAGATTCTGTTTAGAATGTGGTTGTATTTTGGTCGGAACCCGATGTCAATCCGACGTCGCAAAATGACGTCTAAATAACTTATAACCAAAATCCAACGTTGTTCCGACGTCAAGGTCTGATGTCAATCCAACGTCTTTTCGACGTCAAATGTTTCCTGGGTTCAAGCATACAATTTTTTCCAGAGCCTTGGTAACAAATGGTGTCCAAGAATATAAAATAACTAGAGATCTCTGCAAGGTGAATCTCTGTACTCACTGGACATTCAACAACAGAATCTTAATTGGAGATAATATATGGTGAAGTTTGTTTCATGCCTGTACCATCTCTTTTTAACTCCTTCTTTTCAATTTTAAGGCATAAAGAAAAAGATTGTTTCGGGTAACCTGACCGTATACCTACTTATTTCATATCTGTGTGATAATTTATTCCTATTTCAATAGGGATTCAACATGAATGGAAGGTTTCTATCTTCACTACAATCACAAGCACCTGATCATGACAATTTTTTGTAAAGCCGAATTTGATAATTGAAAGCTTACATGTCACCTATATCCTATGGAACTCATTTATTATCAGTTTGTTCAATAATTATCAAACATAAACAAGAGCTGTCAGAGGAGACAGCGTCACGCAAAATTTAAGTAAATAGGGGCATAGTTTGAAAAATATTGGAAGCAGGGTTATGGGTCTTGTTGGTTATGGTGTAGATTTTGATGGTGAAAATATATTTCGAGTTTCAAGGCAATATCCCAAGTAGTTTTAAAGTTGTGGGCAAAATGCATATTTTCTTAACACAAAATATAAGAAAAAGGGGCATAACTAGAAATATATTGAGAGCAGAGTAATGCGTCTTGTTGGTAATGATGTAGAATTCGATTGTGAATATATATTCCAAGTTTCAAGTTGATATCCTAAGTAGTTTTCAAGTTATGGACCAAAGTGCATTTTTGTTTAACGGACGCTGACACCGACAGTAGGATAGCTCCCCTATTCTTCGAATAGTCGAGCTAAAAATAACACCTTATGCACCCATAAATGCCCAAAATAATTTGTGTGTGGGCGTCTCAAACAATGACGTAAGAAAATGCATGTGACATTTAAATGCTATTCATTTTAATGTCGTCAAACAATAAAGAATTCTTTATTAGCAGAAAAAGATGTTACACTTATCATATCAGGACGTGTACAGCCTCACCTGCTTATACTCTTCAAAGTGGTAGGCACTTTTGAAGTTCATGACAACGATGAATACTTTGTTTGTGATTACTGCGGTTGAAATTAATGGATATAAGAGTCAACTAACCTCATGGTTATGCGTAGTGTTAGGATAATATTTTAATATGTAATAAATGTGTTTCAGGTCAAACGAAATGTAATTCAAAAAGGGAAGAGTTTTTAATCTTGCAATGACTGATTGTATGCCCGCCTGAAATTGAGAATTGATTTCAGTAGAGTTTTGTTGTTTTTTTTTCGTCCTGCATCATAACATGTATATCTAGCGTTTTCTTAATTATTAACTTTAAGAAACAAAACCTGATCAGCTATGGATGAAAAGTGCTGAACGATGGCTTGTATCATGTGCAGTATTTGTTTAACATAGCCGGGAAATAATTAAGTTGTTTAGGTTTAAGGTGCTGTTTCGTTTAAGTTGCATTCTTATTCCTGAGGACTGGAGATGATGACGATGCTGTGTAATTTGTATTTGTACTTTATAACCATCATGTAAAATATTTTAAATTATTAACAAATAAGTCAGTATAGAAATGAACTGAAATGATGACAAATAGACTTCACGCATGAATTCACGCCACTCAGTGCACGCTCTTTGCTTGAGCCATCATACTATTCTTGAGACTGTAAACAAGGAGGGATTTAAAAGGAATTTATATCATAAATTTTCATCAATTAAAAAATGGTGACATCCAGTTTTGGAGAAAAAAGCATGTCGTTAACTTGTTTTTCAGTTAACACTGTGTACGGAATGCACACCACGCTTCTATACTGTTATCAGAATAAAGCTCCTTATTCCAACAAGAGCAAAAAACTAGAAGTGCTATTTGCAAGAATATGATATTGACCCTACCTAGTAATTTTAGTGTTCCCGAAACAATATATTTTTACGCCTAATGTGGTCGAGGGTCCCACAATCCTTATTCATGCAAGGATTTTTTAAGAACCCATGTTATAGTTCCAAACAAGATTCCATCATTTCACTTCATTTTGTTTCAAGGTTTATCAACAAAATTTGATTTTGAAAATACTGGCAAGCCTGTAGCCTCTTGTCACCTCTATTTTGTGCTCTGATTCAACATATTGTATAGAATAAACAGAGAAACTGAAAGAAAGTTTCTGAACAAACCTTTCTTTTCTGCATTAAGCTGTTCATCATGTTCTTGAAATTTTCTTTGGTACCACCTGCAATCAGCAAAAAACAGATAGAATGTTGTAGTTGTATAGGAAACAAAATATGGACTTGCACATTTTGTAGATTAAAAGTTTAATTTGTTTCCTTTTCCTACATGTGATTGTTTATTTTTCAGTTAAACTAATTAATTTTTTGTTCTATATCAAATTACTATGCATTTAACAAGTAATTTGTGCTATTACAAATTTGTTGTGTCTGAAATAAGGATTTGCATGGTTGTAAATGAAAATGCAATTATTACCAACAAATGTTTTACATTGTGTCCCCAGTAATGTTCTTTTTGGATGGTTTTATAGCTGGAATATTCCCATGTGAAACAAGAGCCAAAAAAAGACATGACCAATACCCCACCCCACCCCCCTCACCAAAGCAATCAACTCTTGTAACTATTGTAACCATATCTTACAGATCTTTTATTTTTTTATCTTCTGTGTTAATCAGACTCTTACGTAAAAGACGATTTACAGATCACACTGAAGTTACACCAACCTCGCATAATACCGGTACCTGGCGTTAAGAGTCTATATAGCACCTACGATTTATCAGTAATGCTTTCGAGCTCTTTTCGGTTTCGGGTAGAAAACTCATGAAATTGCAAGTATTATTCAAAGAAAATATGGAATATAGACACCAAAGGTTATAAAAATGTTTATGGTTGACACCAAATAAAACACCATCAACATCTAGTGATAACGGCCTTAGCGATAAAACTGTGAAGAAATCTTCAGAAGATGACCAGAAGGAAGTGAAAGTTTTGGGGGAGTGTCATGTTTTGTCAGATACATTAAACATGAATCTAATATGCGGACGGACATTAGAGTTATTTGTTAAAACCTTTTGTGATGTGTTCAGAGATGTTATAGCCCGCAAGCTTG